>JABXWE010019528.1:0-15681 GCA_014611495.1 Limonius californicus | reverse complement strand
ATCTTGACGAAAAACCTGTAATTTACTTACCTTAATAAATTACAAATCAGTTGCAACTAAATACTTGTTCATTTTCACATTTTGTTGGGCCAAAATTTTTAACTATCTGAACTGTCACACAGTTTGACATACAGGTAAATGTCATTCAAAGCTCATTACAGCTGACTGCAGACGGAATAGCTTTTTTCTAGGCTTGCTGCAATTGACTTATTAAAAAATCACTTTGTATATATAGTACACATCTTACATCCCTAAGCAATTCATAAATATTAACTGTTTTTTGAAGGCGATATTAATCAACGTGGAGCGTAGCCCATGGTATCAGCTAGCATACAATTAATGATTACACGGTCAACAGTACTTCAGCTTTAAAATAGTTTACAATAGTAGTGTAAATAAGTTCTGCATCAGTCAAGAAAATAATTATTTCTTGAAGTTGAAGTAGCTACATTTTTGGCATAGTCTCCAAAAATTACTTTTATATATTTGGTTGTAATGATAATGTCAACAACTTATCTCTGAATTAGGTACTTAGAACTCCACAGAAAACGTGAGTTAAAGTGAGTTCTTTTCTAAAATCGATAATCTAATGGGATCATTAACATGCATTTAAAATGAACCTTGAAAGCATAATTAGGGTAAATACTTATTATGCTATGAGTATGTATATACCTGCAGGTAGGTACTATCGATTACTAAATTGTATTTCGCTTGAAAAAGATATAAAATAATTTTTCGTCATAAACAAGGCGCTTCCAGTCGTGAAATAGTTATGAAAGTGACAGTGTATTGCGGAGGATGAGCCTGGCAGATAGAAGTCTCAATTCGACAGATTTATCCAAAATAAGGTCTGAAGGTACTGGTGTAACTGTATGTACTTCTACTGTAAGGCGAAGACTTTTTAAATATGCACTTAGGGGTTGGTAAGCCAGGAAGTAACCCTTCCTATCAGAAAAACAAAGGGTCCACCGTTTGAGATGAGCAAAGGATCATCGCCATTGGCCCCAGAACAATGGCAGAAGGTATTATTTAGTGATGAACCTACCTTTAACATTGACAATCATGCTGGAAACACATATGTTAGAAGACTTCCTGGAGAAGAATTTTCAAGACAGTATGTTTTACCAACAATTTAACATCCAACCTCTGTCATGATATGGGGCTGCATGTTTGCTGAAGGTGTTGGTAGACTGCATGTTGTATGTGGCATGATTAATGCAACTAAATACATTGACGTCCCACAGGAGAAGATGCTGCCTAGTGGAAAAGAGTTATTTCCTTACAAAGCCTTTATCGTTCAAGATGATATTGTTCCTTGCCACAAAGCAAAGGTTGTTCAATCTTGGATGTCGACCAATAAAGTTAAAAGGATAGACTGGCCAGCAGAATCATCGGACCTAAATCCTATAGAAAATTATGGCAGAAGACTTATAATATTATTTTAAGAAATAAGTGGAATTAATCGAATCCCTAATTGATGCCTAGTATCGCTGCACTACGAAGGAAGTATTACATAAATTGGTGAATTCTATGCCAAAAAGGTGTCAATTTGTAATTAAAAACAAGAGATGGCCTACTAAGTACTAAACTAGTTTAAAATTATTTAGTGTGTATTGTAATAAACGTATAGGTATAGACTACAATGTACAATTTTTCTGTTTTTGAATAAATTTTATACTGTTTCCGTTTTATATGGATCAACATTTAGGCTATTATTATTACTAGTATTGTGCTTAAGTACCCGTATTATATTTGCAATGATGAAATGAAAAATATTTGAAAAAATGGATTTAAACTGCAATTTATCTGATTTGTGCAATTGATGCAGAACTTTTACACACCACTGTGGTAGAACTGGTACCGGTTAATTGATTAGAACATGTTTGAATTTTATTTGCCTTTAATTTGATTTGTTATGACAGAATAAAAATTTGCGTTTACGTTCATTAGTTTAGACTAATCCCGATTACAGTTAAAAATAAAAATACCTAGCAACAACATAATTATTTCTAGTCGCAGTTCAAAGCTTTCCCCTATATTGCTGTATGTTTTCTAGTTTTATTTTAATTTAACAGACGGCAATAGACAGTGATATAGCTTTTAGATATTTTATTGCCTATGCGTTGTTCATGTTTATCTTTTACTAGTTTCCCTTTGATACATGCACATCGATATTGCAGATATATGCATATACAGAATGCAACTATCGTCTCAGATGATTTTCGTTCAGGTCAGATGATGTAGTGCAGTACCTACAATCTATTAACCAAACATTGTGTAACTGTGGTTTATAGTAAATATCCATTGTGTACACGGAGGAGTCTGTTAAGGTTAATTAATTGTTAATTAGTTTTAGTTACCCCATTATCATGTAAATGGCTTTAATCTCCAAGGCCGCTAGTTAAATACATAAACTAATATTCCTGAATATCAGATGAAATTGAAAGCTTTTACAGTTGTTTTGTTTGCTTTACAGAATGGGCGTACAGGAAGGCGAATGTTTTGATAGCAAAGTTTCGCAAAATTATACATTACAACGAATTAATTGTTTTCAACATTACATGTAGAACCTATTAAGGAAAATAAATCAAACGAAGATTTATAGAAGCAGTTAAAACTTGCAGCACCATAAAAACCGTGGTTTGTAATAGTGCTGTCAAATCCGTCACATTTTAAAATCCGGATTTCGGATTTTAAATTATCCGGTATCCGAATAATCCGGAATCCGCCGGATTTTTACTATCCGGATAAAATCCGTCTTGCAAATCCGTATCCGATAAGTTGACTATCCGGATTCATCCGGAAAATCCGCTATCCGGATTTATCCCAAGAATCCGATATCCGGATTTACCCTAAATAATCCGCTATCCGGATTTTTTTTTAAATCCGATACTCGGATATAAGCAAAAATCCGTTTTCTGAATTTATCTGTGTGCGTGTATTTATTAAATTAAATTAAACATTTAAGTAAATTTACATAAATACAGTCTGCATTAATCTGGCATGTAGAATTTGTATGAATATGCAGTTAATTCAAATAAAAATTGTAGGTATATGCGTATTCCAGTAAAATCGCTGCCTATGTCTAAGTTCCTCATTTTAAACTTAATTATTCAAAATTATCGATAAATCTGTTATAAATATATTATCTGGATGTATTCGTTATTTAAAGTCACGTCGGCGCAAAATCTATAAAACGTATAATTTCAAGACAGAAAAAAATGGGTGTACAAAGCCAGCGCACTCCTGGCAAACGAGGCTATTACCCCCCTTCCACTAAATAGTGATGGGTACGACGGAAATATTAATAAAAGTACACATAAAACATTAAAAATTTATAAGAGAACTTATTATTTATAAGTTCCATCCTTTCAATTAGGTAGCATAAAAAAATCCGGATATCCGAAAATCCGAATCCGGTTGCCAGCTCTAGTTTGTAACGATAATAAACTATAATCAAAGTGCTGACTCTATAGGTTGGCATTACAATCAGTTTAGCTTGATTAGTGATATTGGAATCTGGACAATATCAAAATATTCATGTATTAACAGTTTTTAAACTTTAAAGTTTTAATCTTTCAAAATCCAGTCCGTGTCTCAACTTTTTTATTCCCTAAACCCTTCGTTAGTAGAATCCATACCTCAACGTGTAAGCTGCAAATTATTACGTATTTATATGTATTGCAGCAGTACGGTTCTCGACTGCGCGATCAATATCCACTAACAATATATGCCTGAATTATGTTTATTTACTTTGTTCATAATCAAAACAAATTTCGCTGTATAAAAAAAGTGCGCTTCGAAAGTATGAAACAATACCAAATATAACTGAAACAAATGATTTTCTGTAAAAATCCCGGAACGGGTCGCTTTGCTTCTTTAGTAAGGTACATTTCTATATCAAAATTATTTTTCGGCATTCCTTCGTTTTTACGTGATTACGTTATTACTATTATTTTTAAACGGCAACCCCATTTTTCCTCCCTATTTTAGATAGATATTCTCGCTAATTAAATGGTGATATAAAATAATCGGTAACCCACACAGCAATTGTTTTTGAAAAAAATGAATACATAGTTCAACAAATCTAAAACTATTTTTTATAAAAATAACGGACCACATCTATTTAAATTTAGATTTTCGGCGTTTTCAGTTAGTTCTAGCTTCAGCAATTCTTTTTCAAAACAAAGATCCGGAGTTCCTCCACAAGTTGGTGTACAAATCCGACAGTTTCTTGACGATTGTTTCCTGATAGACAGTTTGCGTGGTTTGCGGATCACTTGATTTAACGCCGCTAGATTTCTTTCTATGGGGTCACGTGAAATAGCGTGTTTACATTAGTACAGCAAACTAGTTAGACGATTTAAAGGCTGGGATTCTTTTAGAAATGGAAAGTATCGGAGGGGAAATTATTGATCGTGCAATACAAAGTGTATACACACGTGCTGGTCGACGCCAACTGATTAATGGTGGACAATTTGAACATTTTCTTTAGGTAATTTTTTCATAATGATCTGATTCCATTCTAAATAAATTCTGAATGTTCGATCTTTAAGCGTATTTTTCTTTAAAAAAATTGCTGTGTGGGGCACCTATTATTTTACATCACCATTTAATTGGTGACCAGATCTGGCAAAATAAAGGTGATAAAAATGATTGTGACACGTCGTCACTTAATTAGAAATGAATGTTGGAAAATGATTTTAATATAGAAATGTGTATTTAAAAAAAAAAACGTTTTTTACAAAAAATCTTTTGATTTAGTCTCATTTGGTATGTTCCATACTTTTGATGCGCACTGTATAGTATCATAGTGACCATATTTTAATAGAAATAATGAACATATTCGTATTAGTTAACAATTAGTCATATTTGATAAAATATGTTACTTCAATTAGTGCACTGTAGTTGTGTGTTGTTAAATTATCTTAATTCTTCAAGTGTTTAAAAATAATGGTTCATATTAATAACTTCAGTTTGAATTAAAATCAAAAGCACCGTCTACAACAATTTCTTTATTAGCCTATCATTATTAAACTTTTTAACAAGGGAAAGTTACAGGGTAAAAGTTAGTTTAAGGAACTTTCAATCAGTAATAATACTAAACAGTAATACATAAAGATCAGTGAATATTAGGTTAAGGATATTCATTGTAAATTTGTGACAGTAACAATAATTTGTATAAACCATAAATTTGTACAAATTCATGGTAGAATTAGAATCATATTGCCTATGCCTGTACACAAAAATTCACATTTCATGATCATTACTTAAAGCGTCTTTTTTCTAGCTTTGCTGCAGGAAAACGGTTAATAATAATTTTCCTTTCGAGAGATAATTCCATTATCAAAATTGTGTATTAAGTATTAACTTGTAAGTTTTTTGTTTTTAATGTAGTTTTATTTCAAAACTCATTATCGACCTCGAATCCTGTTGCGGTGGCACTATTTTTCGCACGCTCCTCAACAGAATTATGTTAAACTTAAACATAATGTTATTCCCATAGAATGAATGCACTGACAATCCTTGAAAATTAATAATATTTTTCATTCAATGGCCACATCTGTTGAAAATCCTCTAAAAACAATTTATTTTTTAAAAGGCACTTCTTAGCCAAAGAAGTAGAAGTTGGTATGTATGTTACTTTTCGCATTCTATACTCGGAAATTATTTTGTAGTAATTCGATCATATTTTATCGTTTAGAATGAGCTTGCCATTATTTAAAATGTAGGTGCTTTATTAATCTCATTATATTTCATTAAAATAAGAGAGAGTGCAAGAATATGAAAAATATAGTGATTTATTAAGGAAAGCACCAGAAGGTGGAAACACCGCAACAAGCTACAGACTGACCCTCTAAAAAATGAATACTAATAGGAATGTAAAAATAACAAATATACAAGGTTTTCTATTACAACATAAAATAACTTATCTCATCAATGAAACATTCTTATAATGTGAATAGTTTGTACCTACACAAATTCTTTTATAGTTATATACCTAGGATTATATATTTATATTATTTAAAGAAGCTGTCCAACAAAGCATGGCGTGTAGCCCACAGATTCACCTACTATTAATTAAGCTGCCCTGTTCAAGAATTCAATTTATTTCAGAAACCAATAGCATTTTTATTTGCAATGTATCAGTAAAACCAATTTAATTGATATTTGTGTTTGCTTCTGTTTATAACTACTTCGTCTTATTTGTAGTATTCTTAGCTTCCGTCAAACTTCGTTCTTTTGGATTGCCTTAAACAACAATTTTGTCAACATTTTAGAGTTTTACATATTTTTAAAAATTACAGGAACGCATATAAAATAATTTAGTAAAAAAATAAGATCATTGTTGCAATTTTTCTAATATAGAATTTACTTTTGCGAGTTTTTTATGGCGCAAAAATAAAAACTGATATTTAATTTACTTGCAGTAAAAGTACTTTACTGCCCTTCATACTGCTTTAAATTCGTAACATTTTGCGAGTGGGGCAATAAATAGGGCTTTGCTATCTTCACCAAGCTCTACATATTCCTCAATTCAGCTACATACGAACACAGTTGGGTCGTAACTTGCGTAGTTAGAAAATCTGGGTTACATTCGTCATCTTAAGTTTAAATTTGGTAATAACATACGTTTATGAAAAATGTGTATAGCAAAATGTACTCACCGAGTGTCATAAACGGCATAGTAAAATCCACCACCTTCTTCCTGTCATGTGTGATTGTGAGATCGCAAACGGCGAGATCCGCATTCTGCAAAAATACAATTGCAAAATTCTGGAAATTACTGAAAATAGGCACGCCAGCTGCTGTCATCTTGCTTTATCAAGGGGATTGGATTACAGTCATTTTTGAAGTGCGAGGCACATACAAAAAGAGCGAATTAGTGTCAGCAGGCGTGCAAGGGCTTGTTTAGTCGTTTGTACAGCGGTTTTTAGCCGCGTTTTACTAATTTTCCCCGATTGGCTCGTTTTGTTCAGTTCATGCGGAGTTATTTCGATGCATCACTTGGCTTTACTTTTTGCATAGAAATGTGACAGGGTGGTTATTTACGTGGCTTGTTTCGACATAAATTGCTGCAGTTTGTGGCTGCATTAATTAAATTTAATACACGGCCGAGATCGTTCCAGAAACGCAAATTTAATTTACATATTTAATGGTAAATATATTTACAGCAAATGCACTTTAGAATTTCGTGATATATGCAGTGAATTTCTGAACTACATTTTGTTCTTATAATGCTGGGAAAAAATGAATATATCTAGAAGCTTGATACTTTCTTCTTGTGCTGTTTGAATTTGTATTCATTTATCCTAGAAAATATTCTAATTACTCTCAAGAAAGTGTAATTTATTCATAGAAGGTATAATCAAAAAATTCCAGGAATTATACTGGTATGTTCGAAGAGATATGGGAGCTTCGTGGCACCGTAGGTAAGTTCGTACACCGTCGTTGATAGTTGGCTGATAGTAACGTCACTAAGTCGGAAGGGACAGCTTTTAATTGTATGCGTGTTCCATGCGGAATGTCCCAATTTGAACATGGTGATTACTGATGACAAGAGTTGGGTGTTGGTCCGGAAATAAAACGACAGTCACCCGAGTGAAACACAACCACATCTCCACGACTGAAAAAGTCGCGGGTTGCCAAGTCAAATATGAAAGCCATGCAGATTACATTCTTCGACAACGAAGGCATGGTGCACCATGAATTCGTACCATTAGAACAAACGGTTAATGTTGTGTTCTACGTGCAAATCCTGACACGTTTGCGTGAAAGAGAGCGACGGGTAAGACCACAGACGTCTTAGTTGGAAATTGCATCATGCCCCCAGGAATACGGCGTTAGCAGTTCAGGAGTTTCTGGCAGCGAAACAAATCCTAAAAGTATTGCAGTAGTCTTACTGGCACTTGCTGACTTTTGGCTGTTTTGTACTATCAGGATGGGGTTTCACGGTGAACATTTCCAGACAGTCACTGACATCAAAGACAATGCGCCTGTTACTTTGGGTCCACACCAAATAAGGAGTTTCAGCAGAGCTTCCAGCGATGGCAAGGCCGTTGGAACAAGTGGGTTTGTACAAATGGAAAGGACTTTGAAGGTGACTAGGTCGCAATGGGCATACATCATTTGTATACGTTATGCATATACTATATTTACATGTATTTTTAACCGAAACTTTGCTAAATCTTATTAACAAAGTGAATATTTACTTCATGTATCAAACGTGCACGCTTTCTTAAGTATATGTCTACGTGCCTCCGAAAGAAAAGAATTTATAACGTTTTTAATATTTCATGATTTTTATTTTTCGTTTTGTGCTATTTACTTTCGTCAATAATAACGCATTTAATACACCTGCCGTATTGGAAACGTAATATGCTGTTTGTAGTAATTGCTATGGTAGATACTTCCCGTCTAGAAAAGAGTTTACGTACATGTTCGCTGTACTAAGAGAATGTGTTTTGTGGTAGTGCCTTCTTGATTTTAACAGAGGGCTGTCTTGTATAAAAGGTGGTATATGTTTGAGGGTTTCGAGACTTTTCGCATTGTCAAGACTAAGATCGGCTTCATGGCCACGTTTTGATTTGGGGTAACACAGCTTTGTCAGGTAAGAACTGACGTGTTGGTTAACTGACTGGAAGATTGGTTGTCAGAATTTCTCTGGTCGGATATGTTTCAAGTCCTTGTGTGCCTGAACAGGACCCGTCTAGGCTCTGTATATGTTAGGACAGACAAGAATTTGTTCTTAAAATACCTTGGACATAAGCCTTAGAGAATATGTTACCAACGCAGGGATAAAATGAAACACAAAGGTGGAAGAAACGGAGTTGGGCCGGTCACGTCGCGCGTCAGGATGTATCTAGATCGTCAAATCACATACTACAATGGAACCCGAGGCTTTATAAAGGGAGAAGCTAAGGGAGATCTATATTAAGAAGTGAATTACAAGAGGCTGCTGAAGCAGATACCTTGTTTTCCATTGCTGTAGCAATGTTCGCTTAGATCCTGTGTACTTTGGGGACGGACAGGGTTGGTTCTTGATGTATCTTGTTTCCAACACAAGAAACTTTACTTTCATACCTGTCTGTGAACCTATACAAACTAATATTTCATACGACAGCCTGTAGCTTCATAATGACCAAAGCGCGGAGTTCAAATTCGGTGCGGAGGCATTTAAAACACTTTGAGTCAGCGCGCACAACAACGTAGCTTTGGTTGACCGTTGCCGATAGGTGGGAACGAGCATGTAGAAGTTTGACCGCTATCCATCTTGGTTTTGAATCCTTAGGAGCTGAAATAGCGGCATTCGAGGTTTACTACGCTTGAACCCCTTAATATCACTAGGATATTTTCATTGCTGCCTGTATTATTTGCGGAAAGCAATGATGTATTATTCCAAGTATTTTCAAAGTATAATGTTTTGCCAGTTATTCAAGTGTGTCTCGCTACCGCCGATCTTATGACACGATTGTGTTTGCAAACACGTACATATGTGCTCTCGCACTTTCAAGCCAATGGACGAGACTAGTTTGTTTGATATAGTTTGTACCATAGGATCAGGGAATGTTGTAGATGCCGGCTAATGTTAAACGTGCTGTTTGGTGTTTTGCTATTGTACGCAGTCGACCACTCCGCTACTAAAGACGTTAATTATAACCCTACGAGTAATGGCTAGTCTCGGTCGACCATCGACCTTTAGTGATGAAAATTGTTTTTTTTAACAAACGTCATCAGGATTCCTAGCCGAGTTTCCTTAGATGGTAGAATAATGGTTTTACTCGGTTTACCACGAACTCTTACCGATGGGAATTGTTTTTAAACTACCCTCACCAGTATTGGAACCAAGTTCTTATGGATAAAAGACTGATGCTTTTACTACTGCGCCAGCAGGTTTTCTTAGTAGCGAATAGGAAATAAAATACGATTTATTAAATTATTTACAAACGTATCTAGTATTTAAAATAATATCATTTATGCTATAGCTATATTGAAACAAAAAAGTATGAAATATTTAACACAATAAATATTCGATTAAATGTTTCAAAGTTACTATTTTTTAACACAAGCTCTGTACACACTACCAGACGATTGAATTCCACATTCATTCGAAACATTCTGGATTCCGCTGCTTTTCAAATTTGTACATAAAGCTTACCAACTGTATTTATGCATACTGATTAGATAAATTCTTTTATGTAGCCCTACGAAAAATCGTATGTCAATAAAAATTCCTTCAACTAATAGGTAGATCCTGAAAATAAAACTTCGAAATGGGCGGGCCATGAAAGCGTTCCGTTATGACCTCTCTATTAGGCAAAGACTTAATCAATATGTTGCAATTTGCGTAAGGTGGATCGTAATCATGTAAGTACTATGTATGTCTTCAGGTTAACAAAGTCAAGTTTTTTAAACGTATTTAAAGTGTCAACATAAAATTGCAATGAAGTCAGATCGTTCATCCGTAACTTTGAAAAAAGTATTTTCAGATAAAAGGATTATTCAGTATTTTTGTAAACATGTTCACAGATAATTGCCGTTGAAGATAATTTAATCGACGTCTTATAGGATTTTCATCACACCAAATACGCGAATTATGAATGTTCAATACACGCCTACACTATCTAGTCTATATTTAGCAAACCCAAGTAGTGCAAGCACGATTTTCTGTTTATTGTACAAATTTACTGTGATAGCGCAGGTGTTCCACCGATGTTGATGTAAAAGTCTGCACATTTGGAAACTGACGATCGAAAAACGTTCCATGTAAAGACCCCTGGTCTTTTATGCATTCCCCAAGGGTTCACCCCAAATTAGGACAACGACCGTTAACTCAATATTGCTAAAATTCGGAATTACTCCGCATTACCAACCAACTCTACTAAAATCATTCAACAGAATCAAGGCAAGAAATGTTAGTAAAGCACTGGTAAATAAAATCGTTATAATACCAGAAATTCCTTCGCTAGTTCTGTGCATATTTCTAGGTGCCTAAACCATTTTGGACTATATTTTCAAATTATTTGCAACCAAAGCTTATTAATAATAACGATTACTAAAGTTTCGTTTTCAATAGTGGGTTTAAATACTTTAATATAGAGTCCGTTCCAACTGGTAAGGCGAAAGCAAAGAATGCGCAGTGGTATAAAGTGGACGTTGAAATCTGTGTTTAATCCGTACTTTACCTGCCAGGTAAATTACCAGGGGCGTTCAGCAAGCATTTTTCCTTCCTAATGGAATTTTAGTCGGAATAAACTATGCTATACAAAAGTTAACCCTGTTAACTTGGAACGCCAATGGATTAAAAACTCAGAGACCAATATTAATATCGTTTATCGCTAGGCATGATATAGATATAGCGTGCATTACAGAAACTCACCTAATTATCAATGAAAAATTCACTATACCGGGCTATACAATCTATAGAAAAGACAGAGAAGCAGCCATTGGATGGGGAGGATCTGCTATAATCTTAAAAAAGAACCTAGTATCAACCCCAATTGATCTAGCAAATGTCCACCACCTAGAAGCAGTAGCAATTAAGTTAATCATGATAAACAACATTTCAATCAAAATTGTTAGTGCATACAAGCCACCTAACAAACAACTCATGCTGAATGAACTCAAAACTATCTTTGAAAGTCCAGAGCCTAGATTACTGATAGGCGATCGCAACTGCAAGCACACCAACTGGGGCTGCAGGAAAACTAACCCCGAAGGTGTTAAACTCAACAATATTACCGCGCAACTGGCATTACATATCTCAGCACCCGTAGACGTAGACCATACATATTTTCCATATCGAACCAATCAACTCTCCGATATTCTCGATATAATCCTAAATAAAAACCTGACTCTACCAATACACCAGACAGTCCTAACAGAACTCGATTCGGACCATTTACCTATTGTATGAACCCTAAATTATTCTCCCCGCAATTACCCCAAACTTCCCAGGTTAATAGAAGGTCCAGTCGACTGGGACATATTTCGAACTTCAATGAACACTCTTCTAACCTGACCAACTAACCTAAGAACCAAAGAACATATTGATACAGCGGTAAAAACCTTTATGGAAGCAACCATCGAAGCAATACACCAAGCGACTATCACCATCAGACGGCTTAGACCACAAAATCATGTGAATCCATCAGCTCATATACTAAATATCATCAGCGAAAAGCATGCTACTCGAAGATTATGGCAAAATACCCGAGATCCAGTGGTTAAGGCTCTTCTCAATGTGCTGATTAGATTAGTTAGAGATGAGCTACATAAATTCAGAATTAATTTTTACAACCATTATATAGAAACCCTCAATCCTGGAGATCCAAATATGTGGAGAGCTACGAAGAGAATCCTTAAGCAACCCATGATCATCCCAACACTCAAAACGGAAGATCACACATATTCAGAATATAAAGACAAATGCGAAGTCTTTGCCCAACAATTGGAACAAACATTCACCACTAGGTATGAAGGAAATATCATAGAACATGTTCAACATGTTGAACAAGAAATCAATAACATCAATCCGAATGACATAATACTCACAGAATCTGTCTCTCCATCAGAAATACAGCAATATATTAAAATACTGAAAACAAAGAAGGCGCCCGCAATAGACATGATCCCAAATATACTCCAAATATACTTCTCAAGCATCTACCGAATAAAACAATAGCCTACCTAACAGCAATATTCAACGCGTGCCTGAGAATTGGATACTTTCCCACCACATGGAAACGAGCAATATTATACTTATGTTTCCCAAACCAGGTAAAGAACATACCAATCCGGTGAACTACAGGCCTATTAGCTTGTTGTCAACTGTTTCCAAACTTCTTGACCGAATCATTCACTCTCGCCTAAATACATTTATAGAGGAAAACAATATTGTTTCGCAATTTCACAAAATAAATACACTAATAACCTTTATTGATGTGGCTCAAGCCTTCGACCGCGTCTGGACGTACGGCCTATTATTTAAAATGTCAACTATCCATATCCCTCCGTACTTACTACTCATCATCAAATCCTTTTTAACAGAAAGATCCTCTCAAGTGAGAATAAACTCATTTACATCTTCAATACGTCACATCAATGCTGGAGCTCCACAAGGATCCATATTAGGTCCTGTATTGTTTAATATCTTTATGTACGACATATCAACACCACCTAACGCAGAGGTGGCGATGTATGCAGATGATACAGCGATTATAACATAGGATTATGATATAAACGATGCAGCAAGCAAACTACAAGAAAGTGTGGATCAACTGAACCAGTGGCTTACAAACTGGTGTGTAACTATCAATGCTGATAAGTGTGAATCAAAACTCTTCACTCTTCGTCAACCTGCAGACCCTTCAAACATCCTAATTAACAACACCCCCATCTCTTGGAACCCGAAAGACAGCGCGGTGCGGTACTGGGATTATATCTTGATCAAAGATTGACGTGGAGTTATCATGTTAATAAAAAATTATTAGAAGCATACGCTAGGATGGTCATGCTATATCCAATTCTAAACAAGAAATCTACATTTAAAATACAATGTGGGACCCTAATTTATACATATATAACTAGACCCATTATCACTTACGGAAGCAGTGTGTGGAGTGCAACTTCAAAAACTAATCTAAATAAACTCCAGATGCTACAAAACAAAGTGCTACGCATCATTACCAATGCTCAGTGGTTTGTTCGGAACACACAACTGCATAGAGAAACCGGCATCCCTTCAATTCAACAATTTATTTCAACAACTTCCTAAAAATTCTACAGCAACCTCAATAACTGTAGTGGCGCAATACATTTCAACATAGGAAGACTATCGTTGCACACCAGACTATAAAGGAGACTACCGGTTGATATATGGATGAGTGACAGTAGCGATAGTGAATGATCTACACTAGTGAACCATATTTCCCAAACAAGTGTGTGATATTTAAAATCGGTGATAATCTGAATTCAGCAGCGGATAACAGACTAATGTATCCATTCAAATAATTTAAACTAGTGATTTAACGTTACTATAAGTCACATCTTATAATATATTAACAATGCCATGCATAGCACAAGTGCTGAACTGGCATTACAAAAATTAAATAGTCGGAATAAACTATTAACATTACGATATATAACACGTTATCGTTTCTGAAATGACTAATAAATAATTGTTGTGCAATTACCTTAATGATCTATTTACATAAATGTGAATTTTAAAGTCTATAAAATTAGTTCTCTGTTTAACATGCAGTATGTTCATTAAAAAAAACTCTAGTAGGCTTTGAAATTTTTATCAAAGTATGGCTTAGCCCATATGTTACAATTGACAGTCATAATGTTATTTATAAATGACAACAACAACAACAACAATCACATTTCGAGATTATGTGGGATATGTTGTTATGTTCATTTCAAAATGTGCCGTTTATATGAATTAATTTCTTAATTTGTTTGCCGCTTCGTACGAATTAATAACGTTATTTTAATTGCAGTCTTATTTTGGGTCACCGTTTCGCTATTTTGTTGTGTCTTTCTAAGTTTGACATATTTAACAGTTTCTTTTGTGTCAAAATCGCCGAGATGCAGATTCCCGTGGCGTTTTTACGTCAGTCAATTTTCGATCTCTGAGGACTCCGGTTCTCCGAAAACTCCATCAATTGGGGACCGTAATTACGTTAAGTGCTGCAGGGGCGGCTTTTGGGTTTTTTCCGAGGGGTATCCGTTATGTGTGTTTCGTCTCGCTGTTTTACCAAGAGGTATTAAACAGACCATCGGCTACTGCCGGATTTAAAAGGAAGCACTGGATTCAACCCCGGTAAAGGCAATTCTTGGTGAATTGACCGATCGCCGTTGGGTGGATTAATTTTGAAGCCCATTTCCCGTCCCTCTGCGGCTATTTTTTTACACCATCGTTCGAAGAGTCTTGTCTTTCGTTCAACGTTAACAACCTGTTGAAATCAGCGTATTTTCCTGCATCTGGGAATCGCCATTACATTGTGCCTACCTCGTTTTAAGCCATCCACCGGAATTCAAGGTAAAAACCCAGTTTAGTGTTGTGATAAAGAAACCTTTTTTTCGCTCGCGTCCAAACTTATAGCGTTATCACTTGTCATTTTCTTGTATTGTCATTTTTAACCGTTTAATTATATGTGTATTAAAAGTTTACTGCCTCTTATTGTGTCTTTTGTACTTGTTGGTGTAAGAATTTTGCAAGCTTTAAATATATAGGAGGAGGCACAATAAGGTAAGTTCCATTCCTGTAAGCTGTTGGCTTCTCGGCCTTCCACGAGGACCTACAAAGAGCTGGATTTGGAAGGTGGCGCCCACTTATTTTGACTCGCCCTGTACACAACTAAAGATTTTCTCCCATAGGCGATTTTCACGAACTCCCCTACTCCTCTGAGCTAAGCTGTATGCCTTTTTCCATCTATCTGGTTACGGGTCGTCGGAAAAGCTCGATTGGCCCGTAACAATGTGATACACTTTAATGTATACATAGGAATACATTTTAACGGTAAGCGATTCGGAATCGACCTGTTTCGGAAATGAAACGTGAAAATCTAATTATTATTTATATATTATATACATATATATATATATATATATATATATATATTATTATTATAAAGTTCAAATTGTTCAGTATTAAATCGTGATTTACGTACTCAT
>JABXWE010019527.1:0-16872 GCA_014611495.1 Limonius californicus | reverse complement strand
GAAGTTAACGGAAGTCACTGTCAACAATTACTTTACCGGTAATTGCTCTATTCAGCAGCTTAACCGAAATAAACAAAATATAGTTTTTAATTCTTTTATGTCTCAATTTCAGGCGAATAAAAAAAATAAATAGTAGAATGAATTCCTCATGAAATAACCTTTCCAACGATGTGTCACACATGGTATGGTGCCATTTGAAATTTTGAAGGGGGTGGCTGTGGCGGCTAAGGGGTTGATGACAGACGTCCGGATTTTAGGTAAAAAGATGTCCCCTTTGCTATCTTTGTTGACATGTCTTGGCAATTTTCAACTAAAAAATTGTTTTAAAAGATACTGAGGGTGGCTACTTTTCGTTGAAAAACCCTGTATAGCTAGAGTGGCGTCCGCTTATCAATATTTTTTTAAATAATGCTTATATAAAAACTTACAGCCTAAATGTGAAGGATATCAGTAAGTAAACTAACCATTTATTAGTTGTATACGTAATAGAAGCCCTGCAAATGTCTCTAGTATAATTTTCGCCGACTGGAATCGCAAGCGAACTTTTATGTTCCAAAATTTGAATATTTTCATTCTTGAAATTACGTTTTAGAAGGTCTTCAAATAAATTAGAAATCCAGTCCGGTAAAACAGCCATTTTAAAGTAAAATAATGTTTTTCAGCGTTTTAGTACACCACAATAATAGTTAATATACACAAGTATGACCAACTTTTACCGACTGAAAGTCCAGTCGCCCTGTAAGAAGCGAGGTACTGGTTTTATATTTGATAAATACTAAAGATACCGCTGACCCGCAGGTTAGTCGTTTTACAAAAATGTAAACACCAAAGCACTTTTTAAACTTAAAAAAAGATATCATGTTTAAGATTTGATTTACTGTTCAGAATTGGTATCTTGGATGGACTAAATTCCTATAAATATTGATGTTTGTTTTTGTCAACAGCTTATGAAATAGATTTTTACTTTTAAGATGGAATGTTAAATTATAAAATACTTGTATGTATGTATCATATATGGTACAGTGTGGGCCAGCTAGGCTATTACCCTTTAAAAGTAGTTGACGCAACCCAACATACCTAGCACGACCACTAAGAATATTGAATTTTTTATAGTATAGAAATGGATTATAGTTACTCACTGTATCTCACTGATCTCTTACTGTTGTAATTAACAGTTTAAAATTGCGTCCATCCACTTCTACACATTTCTAATTCTTTAAAAAGCGACCTTCGGATTCGAGTAAGCAGGTGTAATTTATTCGATTATTCTATTTTCTAAATAATGCTTATTTGTTACCAGAATTTATATACTATATACTATTTCTTTGTACTCCAAAGAAAAAGTCTAGTGGAGTACTATCGCAACTTCTTGGTGATCATGGATGTACAGCTCGTCTTTCAATCCAATTTCCTCTAAATATGTTCTTTAAATAATTCCTAACAATCCGATTGTATTGAACAGGGCAGCCATCATGTTGGTACCAAAGTTTATGTCATACATTGAGTTCTACATCTTCCAACAACCCGGGTAAAATATTTTGTAAAAAATTCAAGTAAAGTGGCCCAATTAAATTGTTATGGAAAAAGTGCGTGTTATGCATATTCATTTTACCATTGTTTGAGAATTTTGCCTCATTGCTAAAAAATACACAATTTGAAAAGATAGATACAGAAAAGGGCTGATTCGGAAAGAAATTACAAAATTGCAGTCTCTTCTCCGAAGATCATTTTCATGCAGAGCGTACGCCAAGGTAATGTGGTAAGAATGAAATACATTTGCTTTCACAATTTTTTTAACTAATGTTTCAGTAATACTCATATTTGAGCCTAGCTCTCTTTCATTTATACTCGTATGAGGATTTTTATTCACTGCCTCTGACAGTGCTAGTTCATTTTCCATATTCACAATCGTTCTGGACCTACTTCAGCGGCGGTCAACCTTTTTGGGCATCGGGCCAAATAAAAAATAAGTATGCCTGTCACGCCGCAGGCCAAAATGTTATGAACTACATGTATACACGCACCTACTTCTTACTATTTATTGCATATGACGGGGAACCGCCATGTGCACCCTTTATGTATCTGAGCCACCTAATTTCCGAACGTTCCTGCTGTTTCTGGCCGTAGTCAGGTCGGCGGCACAAACATAAATGAAAAAACCACCGCCTCGCCGTTCGACGGTGGTATCTTCTGTATACAGTTCGCCGCTGCCTCCGAAAGAGTTCCTACTGCATCACTCTTTTGGCAGCGGGCGGTCTTGGTAAATAACTACAGTTGGCAATTATCGAGGTTTTTCGAAGGTAGCCTGGCTCTTTGTCTTTTTGCTATGTTTTGATTATTAGGAGCGCTGCTTACTCACAGGGCCGCCAACTATTGTTTGACCGGCCCGCAGGTTGGTCACACCTGGCCTACATCTTCTGGAATTTACAAATTCAACTTTGGTTCTTAAAGCAGTTTCAAGGCGTCTAAGTATTTTTTCAGACTGTGGTTTACTAGTGGGATAGTTATTGGTATATACATTGCGGGTTGCAGCACATTTCCGCGGCATTCACCGAAAATTATTTAGTCATTTAAAAACATCTATTTAAAATTGAAGTAGGTAAACTGACAGCTCGACTTAGTATTGGCATAAACTCGCTAAATGGATCAATTTAATTAACTTGAAGGAACAGTGTTTTTCGTTGTGCCATGCTGTATGTATGTTGGGTACCGTCAACCAATTTTAAGCGGCTGCAGATAGACTGGCCGATCCTGGCAGTTATTTTATAAAGTAATTCAGGAATATGATCAATGTCAGCTTAATACACAAAACAAAATACAGTAAAACCTCGACATAACGTTGTAATTCTAGCGAGGTGATGGCCGTTGAAGTTAAATTAGTTAGACTACACATGTTGTAAATATGTAATGTTTATTTTGTCGGCGAATTTACTACACAGTTTTTACCAACATTATGGCCTATTCGCTAGAAATGGTTAAAAATAACAAAGAATTAATAACAAAAAATAACCTGTTAATTTAATTATAAGCAAATCTTGGTTCAAAGCATGTTTAAAACGAATAGGGTGTTAATTGTCACATATGACATACGGACCAGAAAGTTTGTTCCTTAATTACGAAATCCGTTAAATCGAAGTCCGTAAAATCGAGGGTTTACTGTATTGCCGTTTAACATCTGTTAACTTAAAATATTTTTTAATTTGAATTAGGTACTATTTAATTAAAACAACAATTAAAGATATAATTTTAATATAAAAACTTTAAATAGCAGTCAAATATACATCAAAAAGTGCAGTTTGGCGTACGAACTGCATGAAAATGACCTTCGGAGAAGAGACTGCAATTTTGTAATTTCTTTCCGAATCAGCTCCTTTCTGCATCTATCTTTTTATATTGTGTATTTTTTAGCAATGAGGCAAAATTCTCAAACAATGGTAAAATGAATAGGCATAACACGCATTATTACGCACAAGAGAATCCGCATTTTCAAAGGAATAGCAGGTAAGCCTAGGGTAATTCCGGGTGAGATGCCCAGCCGGGAGAGATGCCTAGTATGTTGCTGTTTTTTAATTAGTTTACAGATGTCACTGTGACTCAGTTAAGTTGCTGTACCAGCTTAGTAGTGGGTCTGTCATACAAGTGGTGCCTTTATTTTAACGTTATAATCAAGATACAGCTGAAAACAAGGCAAGTGCGTGTTTCATTAGCTTACTGAATATTTAGTGTAATATTGGAAATTGCGTTCTATGTATTATATGTTCATACAAACATCGTTGACAATCGTAAACCTTGTAGTGGCACTTCTCTTCTCTGTTCGACGGGTTAGGTTAGCCTCCTGCCCGGCATACGTGCAAAGAGGGCTCACAGAACCTACTCTGTTGTAGGTAATTAACAGGCCATTGGCCTATATACAGAAAAAGAAGAAGAAGAAGCGTTCTATGTATAAAGCGGACAGATTTTCATAGCAAGTTTAGGCAATTCTTTATGCATCCCTGTTTCGTTGTATTTGAAGACTGTAGAATATTAATGTCACTGGGCACCTCTCCTTTGAACTGTAGGTGTGATGCCTACAATTTGTTTGGGACAGATGCCTATTTAACTTCAACTGTTTTATATGGTATAATTAGCAATTTTTACCATTTAGATGCCTACCAAGTACAAAAGAAAATCAACTGGGGCCAAACGAGCGATCTGGAGTGAAAATGACTTACGTTTAGCATCTGAGGCTGTTTTAGAAAACCGTCTAAACTGCTATCAAGCGAGTGCAGAATTTAAAATTCCCTATCGAACACTTCGTAAGAGAATTCTAAAGAATGATTTTACAAAAAAGGATTTAGGGCCAGAATCAATGTTAGGACAGGCAAACGAAAAGAGACTAGTACAACATATCATAAAATTACAAAGCAAGTGTTTCGTACCAGACTTAAATGACGTACGAACAATTGCATACAAATTTGCTGCAAAATTGAATTTAAATCATAAATTCAACAAACTTCAAGAGAAAGCAGGTTACGATTGTGCACATTCTTTTCTAAGAAGAAATACAGAATTGTCAATTCTAAAATCCAAAGGCCTTTCCTTAAACAGAGCGCAAGGAATGAACTACAAAGACGTTAGTGACTTTTTAAACTCGAAAAAACTTTAGACGAAAACAACTTAAGAAACAAGCCAGCCCACATTTTCAATGTAGACGAGTCCGGATTACAATTTAATAATAAAGCAAAGCATGTGGTAGCTGCCAAGGGTGCGAAGGCAATACCACAATTAACGTTTGCTGAAAAGGGAGAGACAATAACAGTAGAGGCCTGCTGCAGCGCGAAAGGTGTTTTTCTGCCTCCCGTTTGTGTGTTTAAGGGCAAAAACAGAAAATAAGAGTTCTGTGACGGCATGCACCTCGATCAGATGTGTACATGGGGAGGAAAATAGGCATACATAAACTCAGATCTATTTTTAAGGTGATTAAAAAGTCATTTTCTACCAAGAAAGCCTCCCGGAAAAGTCATTGTAATTTTAGATGGGCACTCATCGCACAACACTGCATACCAAATGTTGGAATTCTGCGATAATAATGACATAATTTTACTCTGCTTGCCGAGTCATACCACCCATTATTTACAGCCACTGGACCCACTTTTATAATGATTGGATTCGAAGCAACCCGTTGTGAAAACTTAGCCGGTTGCAATTTGGAACTTTACTTGGAAGGGCTTGGGGAAAATCCGCTACAACTTCTAATGCTATATCTGGGTTTAGAGCTTGTGGAATAATGCCCTTTGACCCAACGGCAGTTCCAGATTGTGCATTTTTAATGTTGGACGAAGCTGAGTTAGTAGAAAATCATAATGCATCAACCAGCCATGAAAATACTCCATCATGTAGCTATGGAAACGTTTCACCTTCGGCATCAACGAGCACGAAAATCAGTCACATTCAGTTAATGAAACGACTCCCGTAAAAGTGGGCACTTTCTCAAACTCCATCTCACTCAAAAAAGTATCACCTTCAGAGCACCTTTTGGAAATTTCGCCCATACCAGTTCTGGTGAATGAAAAAAAGAAAAGAAAACAATCAAGTGAAATTCTTACAACACCAGAAAATAT
Source organism: Limonius californicus (assembly GCA_014611495.1). Lineage (NCBI taxonomy): Eukaryota > Metazoa > Arthropoda > Insecta > Coleoptera > Elateridae > Limonius > Limonius californicus. The sequence goes on along the minus strand of JABXWE010019527.1, from coordinate 11,272 downwards.
TGAAAAAGTGAAGAAAAGGAAAATATCGTTAGCAGCGAAGAAACAAACACAGTCAGAGAAGAAAGAATAAAACTAGCAAAAAAGAACAAAATAAAGCAAGCGGAAATGCCAAAGAAAAAACAAAAAACTAAGAAAACAGGAATTCAAAAGAATGAAGACAAACTGAAGGAACAAGGAAAACAGAAGAAAAAACTTCAAGACCAAATCAGAACAAAGAACACTACCACTAATACTAATTTAACTAAGTCAGATGACGACAATGACAGTGATTATTCAGTTCAAGATAGTTCCGATAATTTAGAAGATTTTTTGTAAACGAAAACGACTGCGCAGAATGTGGAGAAAATTATTTCGAAAACAAAGATAAAGCTGATTGGATTGAATATGTTGACTGCAAAAAATGGGTTCACGAAACGTGCACTATGTATCATCCCAGGTGCAATGAGTGTGGTAAAGTGGAAAAGCGAAAAGATGTATTGAATCTGATTAATTAGGTGAAGGCATCTCACCCATCTCGTATAGGCGTCTCTCCCACTACTGTGGGAGAGATGTCTAATTTGTACGTTTTAGTTTAAACTGGAATAAAAATTTTATTATGTGTTTTTATCCTAATAAGTGTATTGTTTATTAATAACAATGTTTGTACTTTTTAAATACCCTGGTGACTTTTTTAAACGACTTCTATTAACAAATTTATAGCAACAAATAAAAACACTAGGCATCTCTCCCGGAATTACCCTATTATTGGACCACACTTTTTCCATAACAATTTAATTGAGCAACTTTACTTGAATTTCCTACAAAATATTTTACCCGGGTTGTTGGAAGATGTAGAACTCAATGTATGACATAAACTTTGGTACCAGCATGATGGCTGCCCTGTTCAATACAATCGTATTGTTAGGAATTATTTAAAGAACATATTTAGAGGAAATTGGATTGAAAGACGAGCTGTACATCCATGGCCACCAAGAAGTTGCGATAGTACTTCTTCTTTGGAGTACAAAGAAATAGAATACCAAATTCTGGCAACAAATAAGCATTATTTAGAAAATAGAATAATCGAATAAATTACACCTGCTTACTCGAATCCGAAGGTCGCTTTTTAAAGAATTAGAAATGTGTAGAAGTGGATGGACGCAATTTTAAACTGTTAATTACAACAGTAAGAGATCAGTGAGTAACTATAATCCATTTCTATACTATAAAAAACTCAATAATCTCAATGATCGTGTTAGGTATGTTGGGTTGCGTCAATTACTTTTAAAGGGTAATAGCCTAGCTGGCCCATCCTGTATCATATATGATACATAAGTATTTTATAATTTAACATTCCATATTAAAAGTAAAAATCTATTTCGTAATAGAAACGAGCTGTTAACAAAAACAAACATCAATATTTATAGGAATTTAGTCCATCCAAGATACCAATTCTGAACAGTAAATCAAATCTTAAACATGATACGTTTTTTTAAGTTTAAGAAATGCTTTGGTGTTTACATCTTTGTAAAACTACTAACCTGCGGGTCAGCGGTATCTTTTTAGTATTTATCAAATATAAAACCAGTAGCTCGCTTCTTACAAGGCGACTGGACTTTCAGTCAGTAAAAGTTGGTCATACTTGTGTATATTAACGATTATTGAGGTGTACTAAAACGCTGAAAACAATTAATTTTACTTTAAAATGGCAGTTTTACCGGACTGGATTTCTAATTCATTTGAAGACCTTCTAAAACGTAATTTCAAGAATGATAATATTCAAATTTTGGAACATAAAAGTTCGCTCGCGATTCCAGTAGGCGAAAATTATACTACAGACATTTTCAGGACTTCTATTACGTATACAACTAATAAATGGTTAGTTTACTTACTAATATCCAACATTAGTACTATATTAAGTATAACATTAATTAAATTTCAGTGGTAACAACGAGACGATGTCTGTTATTGTTAAATGTGCTCCTCCTAGTGAATTGCTAAATAATTACGTAAAATTAATGGAATTATTTGAACAAGAAACTTCAGTCTACACGGAAGTCCTTCCAACTATAAATAGTATTCTAGGTAATAAATATCTTTCAGAACTAATACACAAGTTGGTAATAATGCAAATTTTGGGACCCGCAGATACTAACCAATTTTATCCAATACGAAAATTAAAAATACCAACTTTACTATCAGCAAAAATACATTTACAAATTTAAATCTTGAAACAACCATTATTAACTGAAAAAGCAAATGCATCATTCATAGAAGCATCCTCATACCTCTTAAATCCATTAGTATTAAATCCAGAAACACTTTTAGAAGTAAATACTTATTTACTACCTGATTTTGAATCAAGGAAACCGCGTTAATATTTTAAGTTGTTATATAACAACTTTAAAGATTATCTAAAGTGCACTTGCAAAACATTCTACGACTTGATATTAAATTTACTTAGTGATAAATATTTTCCAAATCACACAAAACTGAAATGCTAAAACGATTTTAATTTTTGGTCGTGATTTCCTGGACATGGAATCGCTGTAAGCAGGAAATGCAATACAATAATATGCGAAACCTCGCTGTGGCCGAGTTCGTCTTACAGTGAATTACTGCACAAAAGTACTTGTTGGCATTTCTTCCGCCATTTCATACGAAATCTAGTTGTAACCGAGCTCGTCTCAAAGTGAATTAGGTCACAACATACTTATCGGCAACTTTTCTCCCGGTCATACACGGAATCCCGTTGCAACCGATTTTTTTCAAAATAAATTTATGCACAAAAATACTTATTGGTATCTTTCTGCCCCGTCATATACGGAATCTTGTTGTAAACCAGCTCATCTTAAGTGAATGAATGCACCAAAATAAAAGTTGGAATCTTTTTCCCCGTCATATAGGGCATATAAGGAACCTCGTCGCAACAAAATAAATTTGTGCACAAAAATACTTGCTGGTATCTTCCTGCTCCGTTACAAGGAATCTCATTGTAATCGAGCTCATCTCAGAATGAATTAGTGCACAAAAATACTTACCGGCCTCTTCTTTCCCCGTCATATAAGGAATCTTGTTGTAAACCAGCCCATCTTGCGTGAATGAATGCACCAAAATACTTGCTGGTATCTTTTTCCCCGTCATATAGGGCATATAAGGAATCTCGTTGCAACAAGATAAATTAGTGCACAAACTTGCTGGTATCTTTCTGCCCCGTTATATATGGAATCTCGTTGTAATCGAGCTCATCTCAGAATGATTTAATGCACAAAAATACTTATCGGCCTCTTCTTTCCCCGTCATATACAGAATCTCGTTGTCATCGAGATAATTACAGAATGCATTAGTGCACAAAAATACTTATCGGCCTCTTCTTTCCAATCTTGTTGTAAACCAGCTCGTCTTAAGTGTATAATGTAAGTAGTAAACTAAATACCAAAATAATTGTTGGCATCTTTTTCCCCTTCATATAGGTCATATAAGGAATCTCGTTGCAACAAGATAAATTAGTGCACAAACATACTTGCTGGTATCTTTCTGCCCCGTTATATATGGAATCTCGTTGTAATCGAGCTCATCTCAGAATGATTTAATGCACAAAATACTTATCGGCCTCTTCTTTCCCCGTCACATACGGAATCTTTTTGTACACCAGCTCGTCTTAAGTGAATTAATGCACCAAAATATTTGTTGGAATCTTTTTCCCCGTCACATAGGGCATATAAGGAATCTCGTTGCAACAAGATAAAATTGTGCACAAAAATACTTGCTGGTATCTTTCTGCTCCGTTATGTACGGAATCTCGTTGTTATCGAGCTCATCTCAGAATAAATTAGTGCACAAAAATACTTATCGGCCTCTTCTTTCCCCGTCACATATGGAATCTTGTTGTAAAGCAACTCGTCATAAGTGCATTAATGCACCAAAATACTTGTTGGCATCTTTCTGCTCCGTTATACACGGAATCTCGTTGTAATCAAGCTCATCTCATAATGAATTAGTGAACAAAAATATTTTTTATTTTACCTGAATCATAATCTCTGTTTTTGAAACTAAAAAGCGTGCAAAAAAGGTCTTTTAAAACACTAGTGCTTTAAAGTTGCCTAGGTAACAAGACAACATTCACTTGTTGGCCATCGAGCTGGATAATTTTTCGTATTCCTTGCAATACGCTTATTTAAATTTCGCGAGGATTAATCGCTGTTCAGCTTGTTCGGCTAACATTCTAATCTCGGATGAAATGTCCTCGTTTTCGTTCATTTTGTAATTCACGACACAAAGTCGAAACAAACTTCACAAGTCAACAAATTTATAGTAAATATTCATAGCAACGAAACAACAACAATTGCTAACCGTTTCTGTATAAACGGTTAATGACGTAATGACAAGATTACTTCGAAAACGGAATTTCAATTTCCTTTTCTTGTTATAATTTTTAGATTGTAGTGCAGGTATAATAAAAAATAGCGTATAATACTCGTGTATAAGAGCCTTTAAAGCACTTCTCCGCTAAAAGGCACTCGGCTGCGCCTCGTGCTTTTAAACCCGTCGCGTGCTTTAAAGGCTTGCTTATACACTTCTATTATAATATACTATTTATTATACCTGAATCATAATCTCTGTTTTGAAACTAAAAAGCGTGCAAAAACGGGCTTTTTAAACACCAGTGATTTAAAGTTGCCTAGGTAACAAGAAATTCACTTGTTGGCCATCGAGCTGGATAATTTTTCGTATTCCTTGCAATACGCTTATTTAGATTTCGCCGAGATTAATCGCTGTTCAGCTTGTTCGGCTAACATTCTAATCTCGGATAAAATATCCTCGTTTTCGATAATTTTGTAATTCACAAACACAAAGTCGAAACAAAGTTCACAAATCAACAAATTAATAATAAATATGCATAGCAACGAAACAACAACAATTGCTAATTGTTTCTATATCAACGATTAATGACAAGATTATTTCAAAAACGGATTTCAATTTCCTTTTTTCATTATAATTTTCAGATTGTAGTGCAGGTATAATAAAATATAGCGTTTAATACACGTGTTTAAGAGCCTTTAAAGCACTGCTCCGTTAAAAGGCACTCGGCTTCGCCTCGTGCTTTTAAACCCGCCGGGCTTGCTTTAAAGGCTTGCTTATACACTTGTATTATAATATACTATTATCGACCTCTTCTTTTTCCGTCATATACGGAATCTGGTTGTAAACCAGCTCGTCTTAAGTGAATTAATGCACCAAAATACTTTTTCCCCGTCATATAGGGCATATTAGGAATCTCATTGCAACAAAATAAATTTGTGCACAAAAATACTTGTTTGTATCTTTCGCTCCGTTATATACGGAATCTCGTTGTTATCGAGCTCATCTCAGAATGAATTAGTGCAGAAAAATACTTGTTGGCATCCTTTTTCCCACTATACCGGAAATCTCGTTATAACTGAGCACGTCTCGAAATGAATTAGTTCACTCAAATATTGTTTGAAACCTTTTTCCCAATCCTCAATTTCTCAGTTGGTTACTATTTTGATGCTGTCAGTATCCATTTCGTAAGAAATGAAAATATTAAGCTAGATTGGTAATAAAATCTGTCTACTTTCAGGAGACGAATCTAAAATTATTTCTGCAAAATGCATTTCATTTATAACAGAGCCAAAGTCTGCAATTATTCTGGAAGATCTAACAACTATGGGTTTTAAAATGTACCCTCGCATGCAAGGTTTGGATTTACCGCATAGTCTTCTTGCTATAGAAAAGCTAGCATATTTTCATGCTGCATCGGCCGTACTACATAAAAAAGTAAGCAAACTGATTGAATTATGTTTCACACTAATTTCCTAATTATTTCAGAACCCATCGCTTATAAGTCGCTACCAAAAGGGTATATATTGGGATAATCCCTTCACACGGCAATGGATTACAATCGGATTTGCTACTTTAATAGAGACTTGTTCAAAATGGCCAGGTACCGTACAACAACCTAAATTTGATTTAATTTTAGGTTAGGTAACTCTGTGTCTATTAATCAGGTTTTGAAAAGTACAGCAGAAAACTGAAAAGAATAGAGGACAAAGTTTTCGAAAGAACACTTGATGCTGGACGGTTGCAACCAGGAGATTTTAGTGTTTTAAATCAGGGAGACTTTTGGACTAACAATTTTATGTTTGCGTACACTACTGATAACAAATTAAAAGACTGTCGACTGGTAAGTTACAAAATATACACATTTTACCCAAAAATAAGTAATAATTTAGCTCCTTTAGATATTAATTTAAATTCAGCTTGAATCTCTATGGTTTTCTTTTTCTATCCCACACTCTTTTGTATAGCCAGAGCCTAAGGGGTTGAATGGGAAAGGTTAACTTACGAATCGTGATGATTCCCCCTCCATGTTGTAGAAACGGTTTCTAGACATTTTCAATACATTTTCACTTCCAAAGATATAACTCATTGCACGTTTTCAAACTGACGCGTAAGTGGTTTTATTACGGCTGAAACCGTCTTCACGTGCCAATTCCCCAACCTCTTCGGTCTTGCGCACGTTCCTCAGTTAACCCTCTCGTTTTCATGGAATTTATAATTACTATGTTCGAAGATCGCCTTAAGTCGTCCTCTATTCCTTCCATCTACTGGAATCCATCTCAGATTCGTTTTTGCCACCTTGTTTCGTTCATACGCATAACGTGTCAGAACTATTTTAGTTCCACTCTACAATACTTAGTATCTTCTGCTTTCATCTTCCTTCTGACTTCTTCGTTTGCAATTTATTCTACTCTTAGTATCCCAGTACCCCTTCATAGATAGTCCATCTCTACGGTTTTTATGTTTCTTTTATACTCGGCACTCAGTGTCCATACCTCGACGTCATAACATAGAATTGACTCCACAACTTTTAGAAATGCTTTTCTGTTTCGGCTGTTATGTGTTAATCCCACCGTACGGAATTCAATCCTCCTTCTATTTTCTTGCTTTATTCTGCTCTATTCTATTTCTGTTGTATACCATTCCTGTTGTTGCAATGCCCAAATATTTAGAAGGTTTGACTTGTTTGGTGTTAATGTCGTCTTGCAGGACAAGTGTGAATGTAACTTCAGAATTAATAATACCATGTTTTACAAAAGTTGAGTTTTAGTACCCATTCTTCACTAGCCGTATGCAATCTCAATAATTAGCTCATCTTCTGCAAAGTTTAATTAGAATAATCAGCGACCATTATTAGACTCCCATTCTATAACTCCTAAAAGCCAAGTGTCTCATGTCCTCTTTCCTTTGCTTTTTTCCATTAGTTGCAAAAAAAATAAACGTAATGTCGACACACGATTTTTCTGGGGTAAACCCACTTTGTTCTTCACTTATTATTCCTTGTATACCCATCTTAAGTTTGTTGTTATTGTCTTTAGTAAACATTCTACCTATTGTGCTGTTCAAGTTCAAGCCTTTGTAGTTTGTCTTCTCCTTCCTGTCCCCCTTGGTAAATATTGATATTAACTGGGATATTCTGCATTCTTCTGGAATGTCACTTTGCCTTATACAATTGTTCATTAAATTTGTTATTTGCTGTCTTGGTACTTCTCCACCGTCTATCAATTGTATAAATTGTATAAATACCGACTGGGCCAGATATTCTGCCATTCTTCATTATTTTCACAGATCTTTTTTTTTTCTTCTTTCAATCTTATGCTGCTCTCTTCTGATACTATGTGGTTATCTTTATAAAGATAAATCTGTTCTAAATTGTTCTCGTTTCTCTGTTAATAGTTTTCATAGTAATTCGCCCATTCCTTGGGTTTTTATACATAGTAAATTTCTTCTTCTTCGAGTGCTTTATCTCTTACGAGACTAAGCGACCTTCTCTCCTATACCTGTGTCGCGCGTTTAGAGTGCCACAAGCATAGAAGACATGCAGCTTAACGTGGGCTCCGAGTCCAGAGAAGATTTACTAGGCAGAGATGTTATTCGTTTTCATATTTTTCAAGAATCTCTATACCTCCGTCACTATCCTCCCCGGGTCAGATTTTTTGTCTGTAGATTGCGTTTATTATTTTACTACAATTCTTTTGTACTTACCCCATTTTGTTCGATTCATCACTATTTCTTGCAGTCTTTTTTTATGTATTATAGTGCACGCCGCTGATGTGATCACAACGGGACTCGTGTTTTTGATAACAATGACCTATTGATAATAAGAAACGTTGCAAAAAATATTCTTTCCATTTTTGATTTCTTCGCAAGTTCTTTCACTTTCTGACGCATCAAAGGACCATCTAATGAACCAGAGTTTCAACGCAAAATTACACTTGATCGTCTTTCCTAATGCGATTTCTTTTAGTGCTTAAAGTGTCATTCATATTTGTAGCGTCTTCTATTTCAACACTTTTTTATTTTAGGTGAAACTGACTGGGTTATGCTTAATTGTGCTGCTCCATTCCACTGGCTTATTTTGGGCACCTTATCATCTGTTCTAAACTGTTAATGTATTTCTTTTAAACTTAGATCGCTTCTCTTGTTTACGTGAACCATTGCAAAGCGTTAGAATAGAAATTAGTTAGCTGCTACCAACCAGCCTGCAGGCTGTTAACTCACGAGAACGAGATAAAGAGAGAGAGAGAGAGGTTTGGTCCCACTCTAACTTGAAAATACAAATTAAAAAAATTCATGCTAGCGAAGATATTGCTCGTGGACAAAAATAAATCTAAGAAAAAATTGATAACATAAACCGAAATCACGATTACTATAAACAATATTTTTCCTATGTAGTTAGAATATGTGTAGATCGTTCTTCGCAAAACTAATAGCAATACCCAAATTATAACACTATCCACCATTTCACCATGCCTGTGATCGTCTTTTCTTTGGTCTTCGAGTCCCAGTACCTTACCCACGGTTTGGTGAATGGCTTCCGTTACGTTTTTACGTATCCCACACTCTTTTATTGTGCAAGCAAATTTCAATTTAGTCGATTACTTGAACAGATTATCTTTCTCTAGCTTGATTTTCAAGTTCCTTTTCATACAAGTCCAGCTATTGACGTAAATTATTTCTGGGCAACCACTCCAAATATTGAAGTGAGAAACCATCATCTGAACACAATTTTGGGCCACTATTATGAGAAACTTGTAGCAACACTTTCGAGACTGGAATATCCACCAACAAAAATACCTACTCAGGAACAATTTCAGAAGGACTTGAATGATAGAGCTTTTTATGGTGAGTGTAGAGCAAACAACTCAACTTCTGGATATTCTATTTAATGCCTTATAAATAATAAAACACATTTTAATAGGTTTAACTGCTTCCGTTACTGTTTTGCCGATAGTAGCGGCGTCTAGACGAAATGATGCTAACTTTGACTCCTTATTTGAAGACGATGGAGAAGATGGTTTTCGATACGAAGCTTATAATAATGAACGATATAGAAAGTATATGGAATATTTGTTGCCTTTATATGACAGCCTAGGCATTCTAGATTAAAATTTACATATATACTGCATGATATTCAAAATGCAACATCCAGTAAACGTATTTTAATAATTTTTAGATGATCATATAGATGTATATGTATATAATAATAGATCACTATAATTTCACGTTGATTGCAAAAGTCTGTAGCCTTCAAATTCAATAATGAGTCGGAGCTCCTCGTAAGTTAGTGCACTCCTCTACCCTAGGAGGCATGCTTCGAATATGGTGATCGATGTTTTCGTGTGGTATGGTGTCCCACGCAATCCGAATCTCATTTATTAGTCGCTGTAGATCCATCAGGGGACAGGTAATTGACCCAACTTTCTGCCTATAATATCCCATACATGTTCGGTGGACGAAAGATCAGGTGACCTCGCTAGCCGTGGAAGAACGGTGATATCAGCTCGACGAAGGAACCCTGTAATGACAGCTGTAGTATGGGGTCTGGCATGGTTATGCAGAAGATAGGGATTTCTAGTTCCTGAAGATTGGACAATGTAACAGGTTCCAAGACATTGAGAATGTAGCGCTGGGCATTCATGTTTCCTTCCAAGGATACTAACGGGGAGCTACTTGCATATGCTATGGTACCCACACCATAACTCCTCGGGTAAGCGCTGCTTCGCGTTCGATACAGTATTGAACATTCCGCCTTTCTCCACATCTTCGGCGGACCCTCCTATGTTCGTCGTGGGCCCATAAACAAAATCGTGATTCGTCACTAAACACAACCCGATTCCATTCCTAATCTCATAGACCACTTTCCTGGAACCACTGTAGTCTTGTTTCTTTATATCTTTAGGTGAATGGCAAGATAAGACGCGCTCGGTAGGATTGAAGACCAAAAGACGGTAAATTGTCCTAACTGAAGGTTGTAGTACTGTAGCAAACATCTAATGATTTGCATTGACCTGGTGGTACTGAACTGGTCCCTAAGAGCATTTATTCTTAGGAGGCGTTCTTCGTGGGCATTAGTTCTGCGAGCAGCTCCGGTACCTCTACGACGTTGTTGTCTCGGTTCTTTCGTCCAGGTTTTGCAACATCGCATTACGGTGGATGCGTTTCTGCCAACCATAGTAGCTATTTCCTAAAGAGCCATTCCGGCTTCTCGCATTCCAATTATTCGCTTCCGCTCAAAAGCACTTAGTTGACAAAAATTATCGCGTCTGCGTACACCAGGCATCGCAAAATAATGTTTCATAGGCAATACCAGAAATAAAACTGATACTATACGTAAACTTTTAAAAACAAACGCAATAACAAAAAGTTACTCCCATTTTTAGAAACTCTCAAAACACACTAGTTTTCTTCTTCCTATCATTATGAAATTTTAATCATGCAAGACGTTATGGGGACCTAATTTGTCGCATAACAATTATTACAATATATTGATGGTGGTGTTGCATTTTCAATGACATTCACTATATTCTTGTAATAGATTTTAAAATTCAAGCCGATACAACGACCCACCAGGTGGACATGTACAGTAAAATTATATTTATAAGAATGGTTGCATATTTAGCTGTCTTGCATTAATATAAAGACATGCTTAAAAATGTATAATACATTTACTTCTGCTAAAAACCTTTAAATAAGTTAAATTATAAGTTTGTTGTTGTTGTCGGTTGTCATACGAACATCTTTGACAATCGTAAACCATTTATTTATTTATTTAGCGTTTGTGTTATAGAGTTCATGATCATTACCACGACAGTTTACGTGTTTAGTCTAGCTATAATATGGCTTAAATATATAAAACATAATAATATATATATATATATATATATATATATATATATATACGAGGTCTGATCAAAATGTATCCAGAATG
>JABXWE010019526.1:0-42278 GCA_014611495.1 Limonius californicus | reverse complement strand
ATGTAGGTGATATAGATCCGAACGACGGGATAATCATATCAAAATTAGAGTGCGTGGTAGGGAAATCATTAAAAAATGATTTTAAGCACATCGTTGCTTTGCAAGAGACCGATGATTATATTCAAGATGTGATTCAAAAAATTCATTGCCAAGATGTAAATTTGGATAACAATTCAATGTTACATAACTTTAAAATTTACAAAGAAGTGTTGTTTAAGAGAGGTGAGGGAGAGGATGCTTCGTGGAAATTCCGGCGTCTAAATATGGCATGAAATGGATATTTGTTGTGCTAGACTGCTTTTCAAAATTTGTACGTTTATACCCATTACGCTGTGCAACGACTAAATCTGCATTAAGAAAAATTTTAGAGGACTGGTGTGTTAGGGTTGTGAAACCGATTCGGGTTTTGTCAGATCACGGAACTCAGTTTACTTCAAAACAGTGGACAAATACTTTAGCAGAATATGATATAGAAGTTACGTTTTCTTCTATAAGACATCCGCAGTCTAATCCTAGTGAAAGGGTTATGCGAGAGATTGGACGGATTATGCGTACGTATTGTCATGAAAAGCATGCGTCTTGGTATAATACTATAGAAAAAATAAATATTTGGTTAAATTTAGTTAATCATGAAAGTACGAATATGGTTCCCTATGAACTAATGTTTAATAAGAAACCAATCGACAAGCTTACGCAGTTGCTTGAATTTCCAAGTACAAGAATTGGAACTTCTTTGGAGCAACGCATCTTTCTGGCTAACGAACGATCACAGCGACAGGCACGTCGACGGAAGCAACAACATGATCAAAAATATAGAAATAATATAATTGTGTTCGGGGAAGGTGATTTAGTTCTATTAAAAGCATTAAATACATCTAATGTAGCAGCAAAAGAAACTAAAAAGTTTTTCTTATTGTATGAAGGCCCTTACAGAATTAAACGGGCATTACATAATAATGCATATGAACTTCAAAACATTGTTAACCATAAATCAAAAGGAATTTACAATATACTAAATTTGAAGCCATATGTTGTTAAATAATATTAGCTGTATTATTAATTTTAAGATAAATGTCAATGTCTGTTATAGTTTGTAAATATAATTTCTATGTTGTAATTTGACGAATATACCTTGTTAATGGTCTATTAGTCAAGGGGGGGTATGTAACACACCCTACACCCTTACTTATATTTAAAAACACATGTTAGAGAGCTTTGGTGGTAACGCTGGGAGTGAGGACCAGGCAGAGGTCAAGGGAACCTCAAGAAGGGCGGTTGTGTTTTTGACCGTGTGGTCAGCGACGAAAAGTAATTGGGTGCAGCAATTAAAGCTGGATTTCTATCAGCAAAGAGAAGCAATTGGGTGCATCGATTAAAGTTGGATTTATGTCAGTGAAATCCAGAAGTGTTGTGGAGTGCATCGATATAAATAGTTATTGTGTGCTTTGAATAAAAGTGCATTTTGGATTTCGTGCTTCTGATTAAGCTGCATTTGGGTTCAGCGAAATCCAAAAGCTCCATTACGCAAGCCAAGACAGGCAACAACGAAACCACCAAAGCCGGGTGATTGTACCAATATTTTGTTTAATTAAATAAATTAGTTTTTGTATATATTTATATGTGTGTTTTATTGCTATCACGATCAGGTTCCGAATCACAAAAGTTTCATATAAAAGCACGAAACGTTTCAGTACAAATTGAATATATTTATTGAAGAAAAGTTAAACTTCGGCTGCAGATTGACTTGTAATTATTTACCCCTTGCATTCACCTGTACAGGCTAGGAAACTGCAGAAAACCTAGTCAGGATAATGTATGCATCTTGTAAGTTATCTTGCCAATAAGATTGAAATACACATCAACAGGATAACGCAAAGAAGGAAGAAAGAGACCCATGGTATAATCTTGCAGGAGTGCCGGGCACTAGAATTGCTAGTGAATAAAAAGATGAGATCTGAGAGACACTGAAAAGTAGATAAATATTCCACTGAAAATTCCGATTATATTCAAGAAATTTCTTTAGAGATCTATTAAACCTAGTTAATATTACAGTGATTATACAAAATTTAAAAATAAAGGGCTTCTACAGCAAACACTTGAGTACTAAACCAGGTTGGACAATTTAGCACACTCTTGCCGTTTTCATTTTTCTGCAAGCCTTTTCCGAGACTCTTCTTTGCAACAGAATGCAACTCATCATCCGAAAGTCAAAAATTACTTGTTTAATTACGCGTTTCTTTTTATTTTCACATCCTAATACATATCCTGCTAACAGTGGATTTCGTTTCAGATCTGTTGCAACAATATCTTGTATAATAATTTCAATATTTTTTTAATATTGTTAGCATCGTAGATGAAACTTTTACGGAATTTCTTGACTTTACTTGAATGAAGTTGGCATAATTGTCATATCCAGTACACAAGAGTGTACGAAAGCATTCAGGACAGAACATTTTTGTTTTATATCGCCGGGCAATATAACCAGAAACATACAAATGCTTCTTCGTTGTCAGAAAATGGCAATTCTTTAATCACAGCATGTATGTCACCATCTACAAGTTTTTTCAAGTATTCGTTTTTTAGAGAGGCATCAGATGTTTTGAGAATGTCTTTGGATTTCACCAGAGATTTTAACATGCATGGCTGACTACGATTAATAGAACCTTACAGTCCTATATGGCTGGCTCATTCGCATTTACGCGAACTAAAAGTTTTTCGCTTGTCAGCGCCATCTCGGAACACTTATGATAACAAGCTGTCGAGTAGCTGAGATTACTGTTTGTCAACTTCAATTTTTAAACTGACAGCTTTCAAATTCTGAATTCTATTGCAGTTTTAGTAAAATTTGAAGTTATTTTCTTCCAGTTTTGCATTCGTTGAGTTTTGTTTGTTTGAAGTGCTATACCTTGTATTTGTTGTTTAAATAATTGTGTTTTTTACTACTGTTATTTTTCGCTTAAACCTTAATTAAGTTATCTCCGGTTATTGACTTCATTTTCTGTTCCTAGTTTTAAGTTTACGATTTTAGTTCACCACATTACATACACAATTATTTCAGTTTTACATCTAATGCCATCACATAACATATGTCAAAATTTAACTTCTTTTATAAAACCTCATCTTCTATGTAACAATTTTTTCACTTGTACTAGTCACAAAGATTTACTATGCGACATCATTTTACCGCACTTGATAAAGCCAGTACTGACAAGTTACTGTAATACAAAAAGTGATCAGGTGAAGCCCAATAGATTAAAAGAAAAGCATTTAAGTAGAAAAATATTAAAAATAAATAATTAAAACAGTCAAATTTCTTTACTCATTTATTATTGTCTATTTAATGAACGACGTTATTTAATTGGATAGGCAAGTGCTACTTACTCGTATTTTCGTTTGTGATACAATGCTCCTTAATTCCAAGTAAAATTTAAAATCTCCTGGTAAATGCCCTTCGATTTTATTGCATTAATTGAGGATGATAATTAATGATTGCTGTCAAGCGCCTTGTCATAATTATAACCTAAAAAATGGTAACATAACAAGCAACATTAAAAATGTTTCATAAGAAATCAAGTGGTAATTGGTTTGCCGCTTGGCAGCGCCCCCATGGTCGATTGAGCTAGCCATATAGGACTGTAAGGTTCTATTAATCGTAGTCAGCCATGCTAAAACTATATAAAACAGTGATCAGACCGGCAGTAACATTCGGTAGTGAAACGTGGGTCCTCACCAACGAAAATGAAAAGAGACTTGAAAAATGGAAAAGGAAGATCCTACGCAAAATAACAGGAGGCACAAAAGAGAATGGGGTATGGAGAAGAAGAACAAACCAGGAACTAAAAGAGATATACAACGAACCAACACTAGCAATGGTAATCAGGCAAAACAGATTGAGATGGCTGGAACATGGTGGGACGATGTGCAAGAAGACATACAGAAATACGGTCTAACAAACTGGAAAGTGACTATAGAAAATAGAAAATTGTGGCAAAACACAATAAAAGCCATAGGCTTCTAGGCTTGCAGTGCTGCGCCTATACAGTTATCAACTGTTTATTTATAGGCTATATAGGCGTTTACTTACATTGAACAATTGTAACGAAATTGATATAGTTGTCATGAATCACATTTTGTTTGGTAACATAATACCTGAAAGACACTAATAAATAGTTATTTGCAACCTGTAAATCTACTATATCACCTGTTTATTGGATTCTGCATTGTTTCTCTGATGTTGCAGTTACACGGTGAAAAAAGAAAATGCTACTTTGCTAGTCAATCTCTTTTTAACTCAACAAATAGGAAAATATCTGCCAAAGCATAATTTCATCATGTAGTGGGTTACTACAAGATTATATACACTCCCATTCGGTTCTTTGTTCTCCAAAATACTAGATTGAAACTTTTTAAAGCAAACTGTAAAGTTAACAGACCTGGGGGGTATTTCCCTTCCAGGCGTATCTCTAGGTGTCAGATAGGGGAAAGGCTTTTTCGTTCACAGTGGATTAAGCTACCCAGCCCAACTGTCATGTCATGATCAAGGGTCTGTACTGGGTTTGAACGGCGTCAGTTAGTATCTGACACTTCCATTATACTGTAGAGTGCAGACCATTCTGTGTTGAAACAACTCCCTGGTAGACAGAGTAAAATCTGTATTCATAGATATATATATAGATATAGTAATGCAGAAGGTATTGGGGTCTGGGCTTAAGCACCTAAACCGCGTGGATGAGACCACTATAAAAGTATCCAGCCTTCCGCGTCAGCAGGAGGCACCTGGCGCGGCGACACTTTATTTCCCCCATTCTTGTGGGAACAATATGGATGAGCCATACTGAAAGGGAGAAGAACCGGAGGACTCACCAGTAAGCGACTCCGACATTGAACGAAGGTGGATTTGAAAGAAAATACCACAACGCCAATAGAGACGGTCCAAGAACAAACATCAGGCTTACCTGATGGACTTGAACTTGTACCATTAAACAATGGAAACATTGCTGCAGGCTGCAGATTTTGAAAGGTGTAAAACTTGAAGTTATCCGTTAAATAACTAAAAATAAATTTATTTGTTGGTAAATTGAAATTACATAAAAATATAAAGATTTCAAATATTGAGCGACATTAATACCTACATAAGTATCCATTTAAAAAATAAACTGTTACCATAAAACTTTTTGAAAGTTTAGATTTCTCTAATACAGACTCCGAAATGCACCGAGTGATTGTGATATCCATACTGGATGTTATGTTTAAAATATCAACTGTTACTGGGATATAATTTTTTAAAACCAGTATAAGTGTTGGAAACAAATCAATAATACTATATGTCTACGATGGTGTGTACGCACACTGTATAATTTTAATGAAGATGACTGTTATGTGTTTAGGAACAGCCGAGTAGTGCAAACTTGAAACACCCTGTATAAGTGTGGTTTCTAATCTGTGTATTTAACACAGTTTCAATACATTCGAATCTGAATTATGTATGTAGACGGTTGTAGAAAATTCAATGACTAAAGTATTGGCTAGTGCAGGTGAAATGGTTCTCGATCATTTTCTCGTAGTGAAAATTTCGTTAAAATACTGTGGGATACAACACAGCTACAAAATATCGCACGTGTATCCGCCGTAGTCACAATTCAGCGCGCATGAGTTCGTCCAAACATAACCTAACTTATTCAACCAAAGTGAAGGTGTAAGAAATATCACGTGTTTGTCCTGCTCAACAAGTGGTGGTTCCATTTCTTACATAAAATCGATTTTCAAGCATGACTTCATTCAACGATAAATTAAAAAAATTCGCTGTGGACTTGTTTCACATTAACGCTATCAAATTTGGTGAATTTAAAACTAAAGTCGGCCTAATGACGCCGGTTTATTGCGATTTAAGGGTTATCGTTAGCCATCCAAAAGTTATGGTAAGTAAACTACACATTGATACTAAAATTTTACAGGGTTTAATAGGGTTAGCAGAATTAAAGGTGCTCTAAAGCGGAATACACAACGCACGAGCTCTTGATGGCCAGTGGCGTAGTTATTCGTATTTCGGATGGGCTCATTCGTAGTTTTATCAGAAATATTTGCGACTGATTTGAAGTCGGTCACAAACGACGTATATTTTGCAATCAGTACAGTGAAATTCTAAAACTGGTGGAAAATTTTGTTTTCGGGGTAGATAAGTAACCTGGAGAATGTGATGGTAAAGTTGGGAATCATTATGGTAACTTTTTACTCTAGCCTAAACATTGCAATCTTTCTGTAGGTGGCATTTAATCCTCCGAGCAATGAATCTTCACTGTCCTTTTGTGCATTTTCGCTGCAAATGCCTTAAATGAACTTGAAAACACTTGCAAAAGTTGCACTATTTAATCATTTTTTAGGTATTTCGAACAATCGCTTAATTTTTCCTGCCTTTACTCACCCTACTAAATTTGCAGTGGCGTACTAGGCGTTTAATACTGTGAATCGCCTCAAGTTGTCATTCATTAGGACCATTTTTGTTGCATTATTAGTGTAGAAAATCAAACAGTCTGTTTTACAAAAAGGGTCATACACTGTAATTTCTTTTTTTTTATTTATCCTTAATAAATCTTGGTAAGCTATGTAAACATCTTGCATAATATTAGCATATTTTCAAAAGCAGTTAGAAATTCTGAGAACAAAGTTGGAAATTACTAGTAAAATATTAGAAATTACAAGATAAAAATCGAAAATTGCTAGATTAAAAGTGAACTAAATTTAATAATAGCAAATATATTACAGTTCTACTCTTCTTAGCAACATATAATAAACTGCGAACACCTTGTATACTATAGAAATAAAATAAATTTGTCATGTTGTGCAAATAGTCTTAAAATATATTGCAATAAATAGACGTTAATCAAAATGTAATTTTATTGTGACAACAACATATTTATGGGTGAACCACTTTTCTCATTGACCAACTATATTAAACGGATTTTTTTATATAATAAACCACAAGATACACAATATAGTATGGTTGAGGACACTCTAAATGTAAGGGCTGTAGGCTGAACAACTCATGTAGAATATATGTATTTATATAAACTAATCGGTTGCATAGTGGAGCACTGGACGCCGGTGATACGGTATTTGTAGTTCAGCACAATCCGCGCTGGCTAGCACTCGGATGGGTGGACCAATATAGTGACATATGCAACCGGTCGTGCTTCGGAGGGCACGTCCCGGATGTCATACGAATATCTTCGACAATCGTAAACCATGTAGTGGAACTTCTCTTCTATGTTCGACGGATTAGGCTAGCTTCCTGCCCACCATACGCGCAAAAAGGGCTCATAGAACCTACTCCATTGTAGGTAATTAACAGGCCATTGGCCTATAATCAGAAGAAGAAGAAATACGAAATTTATTTACGTAGGTGTATAATTTTTTATGATAGCAAATTTAACTTTTATTGCTGCCTTTAAGAAGATGGGCTTAATTGCACTTTGATTCATATTGAAAATTAGCTTCAAAGTATTCTTGTACCGGAAATATGTCATCGATGTTCAGACAGTGTTGCCATATGTATTCGTGCAGCATGTTTATAAATAGCGTTTGTCAAATTAACTATAGCTGGTAATTTATATTGTCTAACATGTAACATTGTTTTTTTAGAACATATTTTATAATTTCTTTAATCCTAATTTCTTGTTTTTCAATTAATGTGTATGCTTTGATGAATAATTTTTGATTGGCTTTAAAAGAGCTCTGAAGTGGAGGAGGTACATAACTCATAAAATGCAGCAACAGCTAATAGGTGTCCTAAGTAGTTACATTTAGAACATTTTTGAAATTTAGAAAATTGGTCAAATTTTATATATATATATATATTTTGGCTTTCTTAATGGTTCACATCCACATCCCTTTGCTTCATGGTCACATACACCAATTCACGAGAAAGCTAACGTCTAGATGTCCGTTGGCTTACCTTTTTTATTACCTCTATCATTTCTCGTTCTTTCAACTTATATGTGAGAACGCCATCTATCTAAAAGTGGCTGAACTATTTCTTCAATATTGCAGGTTCTGTACACTACTATTCTTCAAAATTGAGCAGAAAATAATACAAAAATCTTTTTGCGTTGTGTATAGTTTTCATATTTGTAAATTGTGCTCTCTGGGATGCCACGCAGGGAATGATATAAATTAAAAAAGTTTGATCTTTAATATTTTTTTCTTAAAGAGTTTGGGATTGCTACCATCCAAAATTTCACATTATTTAATTTAGAAGTTCGTTAGGTGTCACGTCGATATATACAACAAAAATACAGAGTTTTGGAAGTAATTTCTATGTTTAAAACTTAGAAATTTATCCACAGTGGCGCCATCTATTGATCCTGTACCCCTGAGACCGCCCTCTTCAGCTATATTTGCTTTTGAGGAACTCTAACGATATGGTTTTCTATCCTTTATAAATGCGTGTAAATTGTTTAATTTAATAATATTGTAACTACAATTTAAACAACAAATATTACCATTTGGCGAAAAATTAAAAATACTGACTATAGATTTTTATAATTGTCAGAAAAGTGTGCTCTTTATACAAAAACTTGTTATGTTCTTTTAAAATTTGCCGCTCTATATGAATTAATTTCTTAATTTGATTGCCGCTCCATAGGAATTATAACGTTATTTTAATTGCAATTTTATTTTGAATACAGTTTTGGTTATTTTGCGTCTTTCTAAGATTGAGTTGTGTTGACAGCAGGTTTGTTAGTATTTTCCTTTTTAGAAATTAATTTATGACCAAACCAGTCTCAAAGTTTTTTCTTTGTAAGATATTTTCGCCGATCAGACGGGATTTCTAGGAATTTCTTTGTTGAACAGTGCTAGCATTCAGCAAATATTTTGGGCTTCTCTCAAAAGTCACACGTGGTAGTTTTCGTTCTAGAATCATTTCGTAATATGGTGTAATCTTTTTTGGGGGGAAGTGTAGATTCCCGTTGCGAAAGTTCGCCAGTCAGCCTTCGACCTTCGCTGAACTCCGGTTGCTCGAGCCTATCCACGGGGACCGTAATTAACACGTGCTGCAGGGGCGGCTTTGGGTTTTTTTCGAGGGGTATCCGTTATGTGTGTTTCGTTCGCTGTTTTACCAAGGGGTATAAACAGACCATCGGCTACTGCCGGATTTAAAGAAAACACTGGATTCAACCCCGGTAAAGGTAATTCTTTGTGAATTGACCGATCGCCTTTGGGCTGATTAATTTTCGAGACCAGCTCCCGTCCCTGGGGGTACCGTCGGTGCGAAGAGCGCATCAAAGTTCCGGGCCCCTGGCGGGTTACTTCATTCAATCCAGTCTACGGGGGCGTATCTGTGGATTTTTTTTGCGTCATCCTGTTTAACTACTCCCCGGAATTGTGCCTGCCTCCTCCGGAATTCAAGGTAAAGAACCAGTTTTGTGCAGTGTAAAAGAAACCTTTTTGCTCGCGTTAACTTGCAAACTTCAAATTTTGCCTTCATGTAAATAGAAAGACGACTTTCAGGCGCCTTATGTGGTGTTAGTCGTTAATTATAAAACTACCAAATTATATTCCGTTTTATTTTTGTGAACTTTAGCGCCCCTGGTGTACGTAGCTGTATGAAAAACGTAAATATCATTGCACCAGTGGCGGCGAGTTTTTTTTTTCTGAACGTTCAAAAATTAAAAATATGTAATCCGAACTTATAGCGTTGTCACTTGCTGTCATTTTCTTGTACTGTCATTTTTAACAATATAATTATATGTGTGTTAAAAATTTACTGCCTCTTATTGTGTCTTTTGTACTTGTTTGTGTACGAATTTTGCAAGTTTTATACATATAGGAGGAGGCACAATAAAGGTGAGTTCCATTCCCGTAAGCTGTCGGCTTCTCGGCCTTCCACGAGGACCTACAATCAGCTGGATTTGGAAGATTCCCTCCCGTAGACCATTTTCACAAACTCCCCCTACTCCCCTGAGCTAAGCTGTAGACCGTTTTCCACCTATCTGGTTACGGGTCGTCGGAAAAGCTCGATTGGCCCGTAACAAACTTATACATTAAAAGATATCGATTTACTATCATAAAGGCCCTTGGATATATTGTGTCTTTTTTTAGTGACTACCTTATGCCATTTTTAATATTCTCTTCTGTACATGTTATTTATTAAATATCCAAACATTTTCAATACTAATTAATGCCATGTAGCTAACCCATTAATTATTACTAATTATTACATGTTTTAACGTAAAACAATCTTGTTTTTAGGATACCTTATCCAATTTGCTGGTTGAGCATATACAAACAATGAAGCCTGTTAAAATAATATGTGGTGTTCCATATACAGCGCTACCTATAGCAACCACAGTGTCCGTGAAAATGAATGTACCTATGGTAATGAGACGAAAGGAAGCAAAGGATTATGGTACCAAGAAGTTAATAGAAGGCTCCTATAATGAAGGCGATACTTGCTTGATAATAGAAGATGTTGTAACTTCAGGGAGCAGCATTTTAGAAACTGTTAAAGATTTGAAAGACGCTGGCATTAAATGTGGAGATGCAGTTGTTTTGTTAAATCGAGAGCAGGGTGGGGCTAGTATTTTGAAGGAACATGGAATTACAATGCATGCACTGTTGAGTATGACACAGTTGATAGCGTACCTGAGAGAAGCAAATTGTGTTGATGATAGTATTGTTAAACAAGTGTCGGAGTATTTACAAAAAACGCAAGTCGATACCAGTGCTTTAAAGAAAAAAACAACTGTCAGTAAGTAAAAATATTGCTTCATTGATACTTTATGATACTTAAAATATTTTCTTCCGTATATAAGGTGTACCCAAACATGATTACTATACAGATTAATAATGCCATTATTTCTAAAAGTAGCTTCATCAATAAATATTTATAATATTATTAATATAAATATAATTTTAAATATGAGTAAATTGGCAGCAAAGTTTATATTGTCTGCAATTTTTTCAGTATGAATTTAAAAAACACCATTGTTGAAGCTTAATCAGAAGCAGTAAGGGCTTGTACCTGCTGGATATAGTATGGGATATAAATGTTTTTTTTTTGTTTGTTTGTTTTTATTTAACGTCGGCCTATTTCTGCTACTATGGCTAACAAATAATAATAACTTAACATTTTTTTCCTTGTAAAATGAAAAGCCTCCTATTGCAGCTTGGCGATTAAAAAAACATGCTCTCTTCTCTCTCTCTCTCTTCAACAGTTGGCGTGCGGGCATATGTTGATTATGACTTTTTTCTTTGGTTTGATGAGCACTGTATGTGGGTATATATTCGACCTTCTTAAATCCTGTGTATGGGCTGAATTAAGCCTTTGTTGTTACAGACTATTATGAGGACATTGTATGCCATTTTTGGTGTTGGTATATTTCAAAGGGTGCTCTGCAACTTGGCACAGATTTTTGATTCTGCTTTCTTTTTTGATAATGTGTTGCTTCCAGTTCAGCTTAGCTCCTAGATTTAGACACAATCATTCTTGCAAGCCACGAAAATCCAGCAATAGCTTCATAATGCATACAAAATCACCCAAATGGACTCCAAGAATGGTTGCAAAAATGATGTATGAAAGTAAATGGAAATAAATCGCAGCACATAACTTTTACACTTAGAAAAGATCAGTCCCCAGAGTACATATAAATAATCAAGATATACCACAAGTCAATGTAGTTAAGTATTATTTCTTGCTAAAATTCTATGGTCTGGTGATAAGTATCTAGATTAAGTGACTTAAAGCTAATGTTGGTCGCCTAGAAGTCAATAATTCAAACCATTTAAAAACAGTGCCAATAAAAAAGGTTGTGATAAGGGATTCGTTATTTTTGCTGTATTCTGCATCAAATTTCATTCCGCAGTAAACATTCCAATTTATCACATTAAGAGCATTAAACACCTTCATTTTATTGAACTGGCTAGAAGTCAATAAGTCTTCATTTAATTTAGGAGCATATAAATCTAGATCGCCTTCTTCATTAGAAAATTTCTGCACGTGTTCATCTTTTACAAGGTACTCCACGTGCCTTTATTTATATGTAAAGGCTTTTTCCAGGCCATTTAGGCCCATTGCCCCGTGATTATTCTCCATTCTACCCGGTTCTTTGCTTTTTGTCTCCAGTTCTTTATCTGTTTCTCCTCTAAGTCCCGCAGCACTGCCTCACTACATTTTCTTCTTGACCTACCCTTCTTCCTTGTTCCTTCTGGCACTGCCCATGCTACCCATTTTACCGTTCTTGTCCCTTCCATATGTTCCAGCTGCCCTAGCCACTGTAGCCTTCTTGATTTCACTACTTCACTTATTATTGGTTCCTTATACAGCTTGTAAAGTTCATTGTTGGTGCGCCTTTCCCACTCTTCATTGGTTTTCCTGCCTCCGTAGATACTGCGTAGAATTTTCCTCTCCCATATTTCTATTTTATTTTGCATTTTTTTAGTCATATAGTCAGGTTGGTCTTATTATTGTTTTGTAGAGGTTTATTTTTGGTTTCGAAGATAAATATTTTGATCGTAACACCTCGTTTAGGGCCCCTGCGCATTTGGTACCTTTCACCAATCTCAGGTTTATTTCGTACTCCTCCTCACATTTACTATTTACTAGTATTTCCAGATATATGTAGCTATTGGTTTCCTCAAAGGCTAGTTTTTCTTTCGATTTATTTTGTAATTCAAAAGCGCCGTTCTGGTTTCTTCTGTGTTTGTTCTTTAGTTGCATATATTGGTTTTTTTCTCGTTTATTTTTAGTCCCATGGTTGTAGCAGCGTCTACCAATCTCTCTGTAATGTTTTGCAGTTCTTTTTCGTTTCTTGCTAACAGTACGACATCGTCAGCATTGGTGGCTTTTCTTAATATTGTGTTTCCTCGGTGTATGCCGCTTTTTCTTATGGCATCCTTTAGTGTTAAATTGAACAGTAAGGTAGAAAGGGGGTCAGCCTGTCTTAACACTCTTGTAACCTCGAACTCGTCAGATACCTTTCCTTCGATACGGACCGCACTTGTCGTCCTTTGTAAAGTCATCTTGACCAGTTTAATTAACTTATCTGGGACTCTAAGCCCTCTCAGGGCTTTTGTCATTTTCTCCCTGTTTATCGTATCATATGCTGCCTTAAAATCTATGAACAGTAGGTGTGCCGGTATTTCATACTCGTAACATATCGTCAGGGTTTGCTTCAGGATGAAGATTTGGTTGGTCCGTTGTTGATCTGTCCTTTCTAAATCCCCCTTGGTATTCCACGATTTTTGTCTATGTGCACCTCTAATCTTTGCTTTAGTAATGTTGCTAGCACTTTATAAAC
Source organism: Limonius californicus (assembly GCA_014611495.1). Taxonomy (NCBI): domain Eukaryota; kingdom Metazoa; phylum Arthropoda; class Insecta; order Coleoptera; family Elateridae; genus Limonius; species Limonius californicus. The sequence continues at coordinate 28,983 of JABXWE010019526.1, read as the reverse complement.
TACATCCAATAACGCTATGCCTCTATAGTTGTTGCAATCCGATAGATCGCTTTTCTTGCGGATGGGTTCTATGATTGCTTTATTCCATTCCTCTGGCATCATTTCTGTTGTCCATATTTCTTCTACCAGTTCCAATATTTGATCTCTTAAACTGTTCCCTCCATATTTTAATTGTTCTGCTGTAATACCATTTAGCCTAAGCTTTTATTATTTTTCATTTTTTAGATTATGGCTTCCACTTCTTCTTCAGTTTTTTTCCTTTTCCGCGGTTGTTCTTCCTGTATCCCATCATTCAGTAGTCCTTCGAAATATTGCTTCCATAGCTCTAATACTTCCTCTTTTTCTCCTTTGTCCTTGGTATACATTCTTCGTGGTTGGAACCCTTTCTTAATTTCCTTGACATCCTTGTAGAAGTTTCGGATCTCCTTTTTCTTAAATCTGTCTTCAATGTTCATCACCTCATTTTCCTTACTTTACCTTTTCCTCTCCCTGCATATATTTTTTGTTTTCTTCTTTTGGTCTTGGTAGCTTTTTTTTTATCTCAGTCGCTTCCTGTTTGTAGGTATTTTTCCCTCAGTTCTTTTCTCTGCATGTATCATCCATCCAATCCTTTCCTTGCTTACTTCTACCTCTTGTTAAGGTTCTTTTTGTGGTCGCTTTTATAACTTTTTCTTATTTTTTCCCATTTTTTCTCGCTGTTGGTAATTTCTTTTGGCTGCTTGTACTCTTCAAGACTTTTTTTGTATATTCTCCCTGTACGTTGGTGCTGCTTCCGTCTTCTGAAGGTCACTTATATTATATCTTGACTTTGGTTTATGTTCTTCCTTTTTTGTTCTATTTGCTATAGCTTATCTAGCACTAGGAAACGGTCTGAGTCTGCATCAGCTCCACGATATGACCTTACCTTTGTAATTAGGTTTGCATGTTTATCTCCCACCAGTATGTGGTCTATTTGGTTAGTCTCCTTTAATGCTGGGATTAGCCGTGTACCTTTGTATATTTCCTTGCGTGTGTACATGGTACTCATAATTTTCATTTCCTTTTCTATAGCAAAGCTTATCAATCTCAGCCCATTTTCATTACTCTCTTCATGCTTACTCTGCCCGCCTGTTATTCTTCTGTATATATCTTCTATAACTATTTTCACATTTGCGTCTCCTATTACAATTTTCGTGTCTTTGCCAGGTATTTCATCAACTATTGTTTCTAGGCGTTTGTAAAATTCATCTTTTGGAGCGTGGAGGTTTATTATATGTGTGTTTATCTGTCTGCCTTTGATTTTTAATATACATAATCTATCAGATATTGCTTCAAATTTCATTACCGCTCCTTTTAGACCTTCTCGTATGAGAAAGCCTATTCCGAACCTTCTGCTTTCACTTCCGCTTGTAAAAATTACGTAATCATCTATTTTTGTAATATTTGTTCCTTTCAGGTGTGTTTCCTGAAGTGCTAAAATGTCAATCTTGTATTTGTTTTTGCCTCTGTTATCAAATTCTTTACTGTATCCTCTACGTATATTTCCTGTAAGTTCCACGTCCCTAGATTTATTGTCTCTTGTAGTTTCTTTTGTATTATTCTAATCCCCAGTTCTTCTAACCTTCTTATTTTTCTTTCGTTTTCTTTAAATCGTGCTCTTGCCAGCTGCTTAAGTTTATCGGGCGTGTACCTCACCTTTTTCCTTTATTATTCGTTTTATCCCCCTGTAACTATTTCTGTAAAAACTCAATTTCTTGGTATAAGACATTTCTTTCCCTATCTTGCCTTCTCAGTGGACTGATCTCTTAATCTCGATAATTCTCCCCGTAGTTGCGTCATTTCCATTACTCTACTTTCTAACCCTTCTTCCAGCTCGTGTCTTAATTTCGCCATTTCTGTTAAGCTGCATTCTAGTTCTTCGGCTAACATGCTGTTCTGCAAGTCCTCTTCCATTTTGTTACTCGTCCTTCATAATGGGGTACTATGCTGTAAGCTTCTGTGCGTGCAAATTTACGCGTCTGTTCCACTTACCGTATTCGCGCTTTAGTACTGCCTTTATGTGCCGCACCCATATCTGTTGTAACAGAATAAACATTTAATCCTATTAAAGTGAGTTTTTTAACAATATCCGTAAGTGTATCTCCTATGAATGCACCATCAGTGCTATCCTCAGTGTAATAATAAGAAGTTACAACTTGTTTCCAACGAGTAGTAATTCCACTCAACATAAACACTAAGGCTTTGGTAGCTATTCCGGCATGGTACGGTAGGGTTACACTTCCAAGAAAACTTTTTGTAGCAATGCAGTGGCCCAATCCAGGCTTAATGCCCATTTCATCGATGGTGACTGTACAATCTCATTCAAAATGTTCATCCAAATTTTCTACTTTTATTTAAAAAAAAACTATTATATCATCTGAAATCCCTGAATTAAATTGCAAATTTTGTAAATGTAGATTTAAGGTTCTTATTGCAGGAAAAGTAATCCAATTTTTCTAATCATATTGTACCCAGTTGTACCACATGCGAATTTCAGTCTTAGGGCTTGGGTAATTGTTTTATTGGAACATTTTATAAACTTTTTTCCATTTATAGCATTAAACTGGTCTTCCGTAAAAATGTTATGCAGTTTGTCCTTCAATTTCTTATTTTCTTGTCTCAATAAAAAGATTTGACGACATAATTTTCTGTTGTTGGTTTTTACAATATTATATGTATTTTCTTTCCAATTTACAGTATACCAAAGAAAAATTTATATTTTTAGAAATTTTGCAAGGTTTATTGGTTGGAACCTACAATAATATCTTTAGCATTTGTATTCTCAATGGGATAGACTTCAATGGGATCGTTAAAAATTGTAGGCACCGCATTTACCTTTAATTTTTGACTAAGTGTTTCTCACTGATATTCATCAAAATGTTTTTCGCAAACTCTTTCAGGATGTGGCGTTGTCCCCATATTATGCGTTTATAGCCGTTCCTCGGCCATCCTCTGTTCTATTTTTACAATCTTTTGCGCTACAACCACTCATTGTTTACTTAAATAAGTAGCGTTAAGTAAATATCAATTGAAAAAATGTTTCATGATGACATTTTTTATAATTTAAATTTTATTAAGGAAGCCGTGCAAAAATGGGTCCAACTAATCAACATGAATTTCGTCGTTTGCCCAACTCTTATCTAAAACTAAATAGAGGAACACTAGATAAAACATTTACCTGTCTGGCCTCTGTGATCATTGATGAACACTAAAAATTGCTCATTTGCGCATCGATAAACGCCGATTTTAAACAAAATTCTCTAGATTTTTTTAGAGGATGAAAATACAAAATTTTGTACAAGAATTTTCATACAGAATGCTGTATGACACGACACAGAATTTTGTAAAACTACTTTGTCTGGTCATATTAGCGTTAATGTAAAAATTTTCCAAAAAATTGTAAAAAATTGTGTCTTACTGTAAAACATAGGAAATTCAGGAAAATAGCATTGTATTTTACTTAAAACGATTTAGCGAATGCTCTGCTGTGTTCTGAAAACTAAATTTTCTGAAAAAAGAATAATAAAAAAGGCGTAGCCTTTGTTGTAAAACAGACTGTATAGAATAATATTTTTCAAAAACCACATTCGTGGGTGCCTTGAGGTCTAAAATGTGTATTTCCATAAAAATCTTAGTATCAAAAATGTACAATACATTCCCATAGTGGAAGTATGAGAAAGTAATAAGATTATAGTCAAATCTTTTGTAATAGGTTTGATTCTTTTTTGCAGATCGTCTAAAACTGTCCTATGATGTACGTGCAGGATATTCAAAAAATCCAATTACCAAGAAGTTGCTGAAGATTATCTCGGAAAAACAAACAAATTTATGTTTAGCAGCAGATGTAACCAAATCTGCTGAACTGATTAATCTAGCTCAACAAGCAGGACCACATATTTGTCTACTAAAAACCCACATAGACATTTTAGAAGATTTCTCTTTGGATCTAATCAAAACTTTAAAGAGCATTGCCAAATCACAAAACTTTATTTTATTTGAAGATCGCAAATTTGCTGATATTGGGAAAACAGTTGAACTACAGTACAGCAAAGGTCTTTATGAAATTTCATCCTGGGCTGTGCTAATAACTGCTCACTCACTAACAGGGAAAGGTGTGTTAGATGCCATTGTACAAAGCCCAGGATTAGAAGAAAGGGGGGTATTTTTGTTAGCACAAACAAGTGCTGCCGGTAGTCTTATAGATGAGAAGTACACGAAAGAAACTTTGAAGTTGGTATCTCAATATCCTGAATTAATAACAGGTATTGTTTGTCAAGATCCTTTGTTTACTGATAATCCTGGAATCATTCAGTTGACACCTGGTGTTCAGTTAGGGGTGTCAGGGGACAACTTAGGACAACAGTATAATTCTCCTGATAATGTTGTTCTTGAACGAGGTGCAGATGTTGCCGTGGTTGGAAGAGGCATTACTAAGGCATCAGAACCAGGTGTTGCTGCAGAAAAGTACAAAAAATTGCTCTGGGATGCATATCTAAAGAGACTGCAGTAATTTGTCTAATAAACAAATGTATTTTGATGTATTGCTATTAATATTCATTTTAGAAAAGGTAAATAAAATTATAGGTTGGTTTGTACCTTAGTAGCTTCTTCGTCCCACTGCTGGACATCGGTACTCTTCTTTGCCGCGTGTTTCTCCTCAGCGCTAAGATAGAAACATGGGGACTATGCAGTTTTTACCATGGTTACCAACTAGACTGGGAAATTGTGTATGGTGGGTTGCAGCGCATGATTTTTATACGCTGCGTGATAATGCTGTACTATTTCTAAAAAGAATATTAATAGCATCAAACTTGAGTCTATATAAGTTCAATTGTGTATGCTTATATATGAGCATAATATTTTTATTAGTAAGTTACATTTGTAACGTAAATTTGTATATTTTGGAGGCAATATAAAAGTTTTTTCTGATGAAAATGTGTTAATTACAGCCAGGGGTGCTATGTTATAAAAATTGAAGTGAAAACCTAGTTTCAGGACTAAATGTGTATAATAAAAAGCACAATATTAGACAGTAAATTGGTTTTCAATTGAAATCAACAGTCTTTGTTTAAACATTTTGGTTTTTTGAAGTTGAAGGATTGCTTTGGACAAGAAATAAATTGTTATTGTTAAGATAGGTATTCCGCCTTAACATGAGTTTAACAGTGTATGAAATTCGCAACAATTCTTTATGTAGTCAGTTACAGGGACAACTTCAAAAGCAAACTAAAATAATATACAGGGTGTTTCAAATTGAGTAGTGTACCATTGGACTGTCGGATACAGTAAAACTCATTTAAATAAAAAGTTGTGAGAAATTTTCTGAGAGTATAGCACATTTCTGATTGAATTTATAAGAAATGGAACACATATTATATGTCGGCTGCAATTTGTTCTTCCCACAGACTTTGTTTTGTTGGTTTAATGCGTTGTATATTTTTAAATAGTATTATAAGGACTATATTTGTTCAACAGAAGTTTCTGAATATACTTCCACCATTTAGAGCAGTTGTATGCTCCTGTTTAATTTTAAATCTAAAACCCCTTATGTTTGTAAAGGTACCCATCAGTGGCGTGCGGTGACTTTTGAAGTGAGGGATGCATTTGTATTAGGAAATTTTCACATGGGGATATCCGCGGTGTCTGTAATAGTTTATGTAGGTATGAGCAAATATGTCATAAAAACCATTCAAATTTATTAAAAAATGTTCCCTTAAATCACCATTTTCAGCTTGATCCTGGATGTCTGTACTTGTACCCGGTTGTGGATTTACATCCATCGCGCCCGAAAAACTAAACTAAAAACAAAATCAAAACTTTCTCTATTGAATGCCTAACGCTAATTATTTATAATAAATATAATTATAGCGCAAGTACCCGCATCAGGAAAGGAATTATTCAATTACTTATATATCAAAACGTGGCTTTGAACAAGTAAATATTAGCGAAACGAAACCATTTGCGATGGTGGACAGGTGGACTGCGGCAGTCTATCAGAGAACTTGCTGGATTCAATTTTCATATTGCATCCAGCCACGATACACATATGCACATACAGTGCTACTTGCTAGATATATTCGCCGCACTGCGCACTAGCCATCGCGTCGGCTATTCTGTTAACTGCAGACAGCATAGGCCTAATACAGCGGATTCATTTATTGAATTGCATCCACTTGCACCGTCATCTTAGGCCGACCGGCGCGGCGCGCCGGGAAACGCTGATAGGTCAGCAGTTCCAGTGAAGGCTTTGGATTCAGCGTACACAAGTGCATCCGTGCCGTTGCCAGCAATGGTACGTTTTATAAAAATTTACAGTATTTTGAAAAGTTGTAGCAATTCGAAAGAAAAAATTGGAAATTCACTTAAAATATATACATTTAACTGCTAGCTGGAAATTTTAGGGGATGCATTGCTCCCTTGCATCCATGGACCGCACGCCACTGGTACCCATGTTGTTATAGAGTTTTAAATTGCACAGGTTTACAAATTTGGGTAAACTTTTCGACCCGAGATGACAACCATGGTTCTCGGTGTGCTGAATTCGAATCCATTGTCAGTTATTTGAGATTGGCTCTACTTTTCGAGAACTAGTGCGTCAAATCTTGGCCAAGATCAAATACAATGAACACCAATGGAAAATTTGTGGCGATTTAAATGTTCGTAACTATAAGAACATCAGTTGTAATTAAATCTAGAACATTTATTGATTCACGTTGACTTGTTGACTCAAAAAACGTTTTACTGCCACCTCCAAACATCAAACTTGACCTTATAAAGAACTCCGTCAAAGCGCTCGATCGTGAAGGGATTTCCAGTATTTAAGCAAGTTCTTTCACAAAATTTCATAAGCAAAAATCAAAGAAGGTGTTTTTGTCGCACCTGATGTTAGGAAGCTGATGGACGACAACAACTTTCCAAAATGTTTAAAGGCCGGTGAAGCAGCAGCATGGGCATCTTTTAAAAGCGTTGTTCACAACTCTCTCGGCAAACGAAAATCCCCCGAATTTCAAGCAAATAATCGCCAATTTTTTGAAAACTTATAGTAAAATTGGGGCTCGAATGTCTTTAAAGATTCATTTCCTGTATTCCCATCTGGATTTCTTTCCAAATAATTTGGGCGAGACGAGCGACGAGCAAGAAGAACGGCTATACCAAGATTTGATGAGAATCGAGAGACGCTACCAAGGATTTTGAGAGGAGGGCATGATGAGCGACTTCTGTTAGACTTTAATGCGTGAAACAGACCCTCAGCATACAAACGACTGAGTTCTACTGCACTTCACTTCTGATGTATCACTTTTTTTTTTTCAATGTAATGATCATAAACGGTAGAAAATCGTAAAAAATTGTTATATCGATTATTTCGAAAACTAGAGCCAATCAAGAAAAACGGGCTGCGGGTTCGGATTCAGCGTCAGAACTGTGTATACGTGTGTTATCTGATAACATGATTCTGAATGCCTAATTTAATATTACCATCCATGTATCATCAGCAACCAGGATCCCAGTAAGTGGCGCCGACGCACATGGGGTTAGATAAACAAAAAAGGGGGGTGGTTGAGAAGGGGATGCGTAGGTGGCGCATAGAATTGACTTTCGGGGGAACTTATTATATCTTGGTGTATATAGTTTTATTGTTTGTTGTAGTTAATGACTGAAAATAGTCGAGTGTCTAGGATTAATTGTTTTAGGTGTATTAGAAAATGAATGTGTATAGAGTAGACACAGTGTTTTATTTTGTAATAGGCAATCTGTATTTTTCTTAATCGAAGCCTTTTTGCCGTAAGGGGTAAGGCGTCTGTAGTTTATTCTTGTGTTCTGTTTCTGCGTATTTCTTTCAGTCTTGTGTTTTTTGTTTAATTCTTTCCCATATTAATTCTTTTTTGTCAACCGCTTCTTCTATTAAATCATTTAATGTTTTTCTCGGTCTACCCTTCTTATTTTCGTGGTTTTGCTTGCTGGTTGTGTAGACGGATTCTTAAAATTTCATGGACAGAAAGAATCACAAATCAGAAAGTTCTACATCGCATGAGAGTAGATCGTGAACTCTTTTGCACTATTAAAAGAAGAAAGACAGCATATTTGGGCCATCTACTGAGAAATACCAACTACCTCAGTTAATAATGCAAGGAACAATAGAAGGCAGGAGGGGAAGAGAAAGAAGAAAGGCGTCCTGGATAAAAAACATAAGAAATTGGACAGGAATGAACGTGCAACAAATATTCAGAACCGCAGAAGATAGAGAAACGTTTGCCAACGTAATCGCCAACCTCTCAGCCAGAGAAGGCACCGTAAGAAGAAGAAGGTTTTGCTTCATATATTTTTCTTGTAAGTATCTTCTTTCATACTGGTTATCCCTCTACCATTTTCTCATATGTAGGTGTTATCTTGAGTTGTTATCTATATGTGTCGCTTTTCTTATTCTGCTTCTTCCTGTTTTATTCTCAATTTTTCTTAGGAACCTCATTTCTGTAGCATTTATTCTTGATTGATATGTTTGTCCGTGATCGTCCATGATTCTCCCATATAATATTGATGGTCTAACTACTCTTTCTACTACTCCTGTTTTTATGTGTTCTGATATTTCTCTTTTTCCTAGGATTGTTGATTTCATTATATTTTTACTATCCTTTCATTTATTTCTTTATCTATCTTTCCATTTTGTTCTATTGTTGATCCCAGGTATTTGAAACTAGCCGCTTGCTCTATTTTGTGTCCGTTCAGTTGTATATTGTGTATTTTATTTCCATTTGATATCATACTTTTCGTTTTGTCTATGTCTCCATATAGATCTTTTGCAGTTCCTGGTTCAGTACGTCTAAATTGTATTGTAGTTTTATTTTTGATTCAGCAAATATGACCATATCATCTACAAACATTAATTCTGTCAAGTAAATTTCTTCTATCTTCCAGTATCCTATTTTTACTTTTTCCATTCTTTTCTTTGCTTTTTCCATTACTTCATCCAACACAATTGCAAATAGTAGTGGGCTGAATACACCTCCTTGCGTGACTCCTATTTCTGTTCTGAATTCTTCATTGTTTGTTCTTACTATGTTTATATTATATTTGTACATCGCTTTTATTACTTCTATTATTCAATTTTCTACCCCTCTTTGTTCCAATGCTTTCCAATATATCTTCTCTTTTTATTTTGTTGAATGCTTTTACAAAATCAATATAGCACACATGTATTTCATTATTTTTATTTATTATTTTCTCACTAACGTTTCTTAGCATAAATAATAAGTCTTAGAGTACTCCTTCCCCCTCTAAATCCCCATTAGGTGTCTTCTATTGTGTTTTCAATTTTATCTCTTATTCGTTTCTCTATTATTCTTGCCATTAGTTTGCCTGGGATGTTTGATAATGTTATCCCTCTATAGTTGTTACAGTTTTGTTTGTCTCAATTTTTGTGGATCGGTAGAATTATTCCTATATTGCAGTCTTTTGATGTCACTTTCCCTTTGGCTATCTCGTTAATTATTTCTCTTAGTTTCTTTACTCCCTTTTCTCCCACATATTTTATCATTTCGGGGGTAATATCGTCCTTGCTTGGAGGTTTGCCTATTTTTATTTTTTTTATTGCTTGTAGCACTTGGCTAATTTCTTCCGATTAAACTATTTCTTCTATCAAAAAAAATTGTCTATGGTAGTTAAATCTGCTGGCCTAACTGGCCATAGAATTGAGCCATGATTGCATATCCAGGTTTGCTCAAAGTCTGCATTTAAATGATTCATTATAATCGTGGAGTTGAGGGAGGAGTACCATCTTGTAAAATCATTCTTCTTCATAAAGCAAGAGGCATATTATGTATTAAATCCGCATCTTTTTGATTTGACTCCTAGTATGTGCGATAAATTACGAGGTTTGTAAATTAAGTAATGAGACTGGTAGCGTAGCGTTCGATCTGGCAACACTGGGGACGTGGGAATGGAAGGGGTGGCAAATAAACATGTGATACACATTCAGTACGAATTTGAACTTGCTAAACTCTATTTGTTGAGCATTGAGCCAGAACGTCAACAAACGCACGTGTTTGACTCACCCTAGCGCGCGCTGTGATTGGTCTACGCTAGATAACACTAATGCCTCATTACTTAAGGAGTAATTGACGCTCAAAACCTTTACTTTGCACTCGTAATTACCGGGTTAAATTTGTGTGCTTTTTGAGCAGTGCTTATCAGTTTTCGAAGCATTTGTATAGTGCCTGGTGCTTATTTTCCTAAAATGGGGCAAGTTGTTCCAGAAACGTGTAATCGTAGGGGGCGTCCAACTACAAATTAATTTAGAAACGCAAGAAATATTACGTAAATAAACATCCGGTAAATCAAGGCACCTGTCAAATGTTTGTTTACGTTCTAGCTCAATAGAGTTTAGAGCCATTTGGTTGCCCATAGCGATTTTTTTCGTGAACAGTTTTTTCTAGTGCGTTCTAAAAATGAGTGAAATCAATTTCGAGCAGCGGTGTGCTATCAGGTTTTGCTTCAAATTTGAACACAGTGCAACGGAAAGTTTTGCAAAACTTCGGCAAAACGGAAACAGTGTTTTGTCAAGGGCCCAGCTTTTTCGGTGGTTTAAGGCATTTTCAGAAGGAAGAGCGTTGATTGAAGATGAACCTCGCAGCGGAAGGCCTTCATTTTCAAGAACCGACGAAAATGTCGACAGAGGCGGGAATCTTGTGCGTTCAGATCGTCGGTTGACAGTCAGAATGATCGGGGAAGAGTTGAATTTGACTCACACCACCGTTCATCAAATTTTGACCAATGAATTGGGGGCGAGAAAAATCTGCGGAAAAATGGTTCCGAAAAACCTTTTGCAGGGTCAAAAGGACATCAGCAGGAAAAGGTGCCTTGATTTTTTGAAATCGATTGAAAATGATCCCCATTGTGTGGAAGGTGATTTTTCCCCGCTAGAAAAATCTCACTGATCTCGGCCAGGTTCGACCTCGAGTCCCTTGGATCTAAAGGCAAATGCGCTAACCACTAGACCACCGAGGCCGGCAATTGTTATGTTAGGTTAGATTACTACATGTACGCTTATTGTGTTGCCTATACATAGTTCTGTATATACTTATAGTAATATGTAAATGAAGTATAAGTATCAAATGAACCGTGACACATACAACATAAAGTTAAAAGATGTGAAGTTTACACAATCAAAATTTATCTTATTTGCTTCAATAAATACTGCGTTTAAAGTTTACAAAGCCACTAGTAAAAATAGTCGAAGTAAACATAAATTATTGACACACTTGTTTCCACAATGGAAACTAAATTAACACTATGATTTTATTGGAATTCTCAAATTACTGTTTCTTACAGACTGCATTAAGAATTTTACTGAAATTATCTTTTACTGATCGTCCAAATTATACTCTGACGTATTGTATGAAGCGAATTTAAGGCTTGAAAAAAAAATTGCCACTAAAATTACCAAAATTTGAAGATATTTAATACATTGTAGCCAATAGAATTAATCTGTACAAACATTTGTACAGATAAGCGATCCTAGACGTGTTTTTAGAATAAAGTAGGCAATCCTCAATACCTGAAAAAAAAATTTATAATATTTAGCTGAAAAAATTGATGCTTTTAATTTAAAATTATCGCTTTCGTCTTGTAAACTTTTGCGACCTGTTTACATTACATATTATCTTCTGTACAATTTAAATTTTTGGATACAGCATTATCTCTATTCTTGTTGGGAATCGTCTTGTATACTGTTGATTTAAATTGCCGCTTTATTTAGTAACTTTTAGTGTTATAATATGACAGTTGGTAGTAACCACAACTGGCGTGCCGTCTGTCATTTTACCCGCGTAGAATTTTTATCAGTTTGTTCTAACATAGAAAAGTTTGATTATTATTAATAATCTATTTGAATATTGTAGCGGTTTGTTTGTTGATTGTTAGTTTCTTGTTTTTCTTATTCTTCGGTGTGTACAATTCCAACGGCCTGAAAGACGGTAAGTCTTGATTTTCGTAGGTTATAAAAAACCGTCAACGTAATAGAATTTTTATTTCGCAAAATATATACATTTAAAGCTTTTACTTATATAGCAAAAAACTTCAGCTGCAAATAACATATTAAAAATACATTAGAATAAATGCAGGCATAAAAAGGCAACGTTTAATAAATTCATTTTTAGGTTAAACTGTAAATAACCTCCCAGTTATTGCTCCCTTATTACATTGCTATACAAACTTGCAACAACAGTATAATATATGTATTTGGATTTAATTATAATTAATGTAAATACTTAGTACAAAATGAGCAAGCAAAGATTTCTGACAGACCTCGTGTTAGTCATGGACTGCCGATGACCCTGGTGAATCTTTAAAGCCTACAACAATTCTTCCGAATTTACTTTTTATTCTTAGCGGTAAGTTTACATGGACGGTATTGCGTTTTGCAAAAATAATATGTAAACTAATTACGACATTATGTACAATGCTGGCTGCTGGTCGAAATTTGCACTATGCTTTGTAAAGCTAATTTTTTGTTTATTATCATTCAAGACTACTTTTGTAGTTTGTATTGATTTTTGTATAAGCAATTTTACTATTTTGGGTTAAATTTTGAGGTTGTTATAAAATCAATAGAAGAAAAAAAATAGAGTAGGCTGTGATATGCACCGTAAAGTTGACGTTGCTGTTAGGTAACCTAGAGTTAGTTGCAGTTTGACAGCTGCCGCTCATAAGTGTCAATTATAATGTCTGATTGCTGTGAAATTGGACGTTTATTGTTGCTTTTGGTTAGTGTTCAACTCCTCCTGTCGATTATAACACCCAGAGGTCCAGTTGATCGTAATAAAGGGCTGTCATTAGTGCCAACTTTAAAATTACAGTCGCAACTTACTTTAGTTTACCTATCCTTCCCACGGCATTAAAATGATTGATTGGTTGATTATTAAAGCATTAAAGCGTTCTTTCACTGTTGAATCAACCTGTATATAAAGATAATTATCCAATCGTTGAGTAAAACTGCTTTTGACAAACATTTATAATTGAAATAAAGAATAATAGAATGCTGTGCCAAATTGCTTTGTATAGGACAGCATACAAAATCTGCCCCAAAGTTTGAATACATTGTTCAACGATGCCAGGCGGTATTTTTGTGTAAGATATTTTTTTATCTACTGTAACTACTTATATAAAAATTCAGACTCATATTTAACATCAAGATTTCTCTAGACTTAAAACTAAGCCCGTTGCTTGCTGGTTTTTCTTATTTTTGTTTTATGCAATAAAAATTATACTGCTTTCTCTGTATCAAGGTAATCTATTCTAATTTTGTATAATCAGTTCGGTTAATAGCTGTGGTATTTGCAAACATTTTCTGGTTTGTATGTTTTACATAATAATAGTTGCACATGTGGTAAATGTGCAAAATAATATGACCACATGCTATAATCTGTTGCTCATAGTAAGTTAAGCATATGCTGTTACACTTTTCATGTGTTAATTTAAATCAGCAATAATTGTGTAAACATAAGGGATGCTTTTGCTTTGTGTACTGTCAATAATATGAGTATTATTTTTCACAGAATCAATTTAGGATTTGTATTATTCGATTAGTGTTATATTTTTAGTCCCTATACATAAATATCTACAAAGGATGTCGAACAATTTGTGCCTATGCTGCCCAAGGCCTGAGAGGGTACCACAAAACTAATTTTAAAATCTATATACCAAGTATGTAACGCCCTGGATGGCACCTATTTTTTTCAATTGGTTGTACGGACAAAATTAAAATTATTAAGTTACAAAATACAGAACAGTGTGGAATGCATTTTAATAAAAATCCAATGTGGCTGCTGGAGGACACACTTAAACTTGTTTACAAAGATTTATTTGCTGTGTTGTTTACAAAGTAATCTGTTGCAAATATTTACTGGTGGATATGAAGCTCTTTTGTTGTACTGTGGGGCTGTGGTGGTTGCTGCGGAAATTGCAGTTTGGTTAGTTTTTACAGATTATTTAAAAATTACGGTTTACTCATATGGTGGAAATAAAATAATTCTCAAATTCTTAAATAGAAAGTTAAATAACATATATTAAACCTGCGAAAATCATTTCATATTGAGTGAGTTGTTGCTATTCACTAAAAACTAGATAGGGCTTTTGTTTGTTTTATAAATAATATAAATTTTCATTATTTACATCACCATCGAATTACGAATTTTATTAAAATTGTATCGTATACCTCTTTGTAATAGTAGTTTATAACAATGTGTTTTTAAGGAAAATCTGCAGCAGTCGGGGATCGTGATGTGTCATTATCACAGATTGGATATGATGAATACAAAGTTTTGAGGGAAAGAAACGCAGCTGCTTATTGGATCAAGAGATATTTAAAAAAGAAAATATTTCTTCAAACAATTAATTTTTTAATCACGTTAAATCTAAGCTTTCGTAGCTTCTTTAGAGTATATTGATAATGGATTCGAAATGTTTGGAAGGGAAATGCATGAGGATTAAGCAAAAGATTTCCTCACATAAAGTGATTTAGCAATGAATTACCTAATGTCATTATATTTAGATTTAAATACATCACAAAGTATTTTAAAGTAGAAGTAGAATTAATTAATCTAACAAAGTAGCATACAATTGCCTTATGGTTGAAGCAATTTTTAATGATTTCAAACGTTTTATTATATCATAAACCTAGCAGCAAAAAAAATACTTATAACTTGAGGTAAATTTGGATCTTAAAGATTTATCAGTTTGTTTTAATGCTAGTCCAACTCAGTTTGTTGTTTTTTTTAGTACAACTTTGGAATGAACAATCATAAATAATTGACAGTACCTACAATGTATTTGCTCCCATAGATCTGTTTGCATTGAGTTCCATTTATTTATTTGATTTCAGTAATTTCTAATTTTTCTAGCTCTGTGTAGGCAAATGGCCTATTAATTTCTCTACCGTGAGTAGGTCTTGTGAGGCCTCTTTGCACATATACCGGGCAGGAGGCTAGCTTAGCCTATTGAACGGAGAAGGGAAGTGCCACTTTGTTTATAATATTAATGGTAACCAACAATGCAAAAATTTATTTAAAGCAACAAATTCTATTGAATACTTGTAAAAATAAGATTCTAAACCACCAGCGCTGTAATCATAATAACATCCTTTTATGTGTCCTTCAGCAGCCATTTTTAAATGGCCAAAGTTGCAAGCTGGGAATGATTAATGTGAAAACTATTTTTTATTTATTACATATTTCGTTTTGTCAGTGGAATACCCAATGGATGAAGTAATGTATTGTTAATATCTATAGTTTTTAGTGTATTGTTAAAAAGTATTTTTTAACATAATAACTAATGTTGCGGTATAATAATTCAGTTGAATAGTTGGAATTAATTACACTACAATTTGTTTGATATCTAAAACTTTAATTATTTTACAGTACCCCATCAATCCTTAGCGATTCTTTATATTGAAGCAATAAATTAATGCCAGAAATTTTAGTAGTAGTACATGTTAGGGGTTTTATAAATTGGAAGTTGTTTGAAATACGAAGGAATTCTATTAATAAATTATAACTACGTGCATACAACATGCTTTTTATATTTAAAATTATTGTCTTGTTGGTTAAATTTAAGAAACTTAAATTTTTATATACTTTGTCTTATGTATTTTATATAGATATTTATAGGATTTCATCAAGAACGTAGCTGGGATCGACGACCATTTTTTTAAAGTAAAATTTCTATTCTCGCACTAAAAAATATAATCACCATTTTTTTTATTTTGCCATTGCCAATTGTGTGACATCATAGGCTTTTTTTCCAGGAATAATTAATCTATTGACAATACTTTATAATCAATAACTGCATGGTGCCTCTGCGGTTTATAGTGTGTTTTCTGTGCTTAATGATCTTGTAACTTGCTTTTTTCATAGTCAACATTTCTTCTCGCGAAATTTGTATTCATAAACCAATTTTTTGGTATCAATCACTTGTTTAATACAAATCGGTAAACACTACTAATCACGTGTTCAGCACTAGCAGACACCAACTTTAATACTAACGTAGACATTTCCAATAACCTGCAAAATCTGATTTTGCACGTCTGGAATAAACTTACACAAGAGAGACAAACATAAATGTTCCTGGTCAAAGGTCTATGATATACTTATTACGTTCCCCCGGTGGGATTTTTAAAAATTAGTCTGATTTATTTTGTATTCGACCAACAATTAAGTACGTTCATTTTGTTGATATGATTTATATACTGCATAAAGGTTTTTGTAAATTTAAAAATCCCCAACGAACCCATTGTTGAATGAATAGTTAGCTATAGTGGCGCCAAAAGTACTGTTTAATGTGCCAAGTTGAGAACAAGTTCTCTTTCAAAGCACGTTTTTGAATGATTTTCAACCAATCGATGTAAATGTTATATACAGACTATTATAGAATGAAAGATAGGATCGAATATGAAATGAATTTCAACCAATCGATGTAAATGTTATACACAGGCTGAATTATAGAATGAAAGATTGAATCGAATAAATAGAACAACATTTTTCTGCTATTTAAACCTATTATTTACCATCCTGGAGATCTCCCTAGTGTACCTACTGTAATAGACATCCTGTATATGACACTTTCAGTAATTAGCTGACAATGTATTGTTTTTCCGCCACTAGTAGAATCACGTTTTTTCACTTTTATCATGTTATTGGGCATTTTTTGTTCTATTAAATATAATATTTCCTGTTAAATTTGTATACATACGTCAATTTAGATTTTTTGCAAATACCACAGAAATTTAACTGTTTACTGTTTATGCTTGTTTGAGCTTCTAGTTACGTTCAGTAATTGATCATACTGGAAATAGGATTAAATCTCATAATCTTGGATAGCAGTATCCACAGTATGGAAGTCATAACGCACAGCATAACTCCGCCCCAGCCTAAATCTAAAGACCAGGAGGTGGTGAACACCCGGGCCTCGAGCAGTTCGTTGGCTCCCTTACCCCCTCGTGGGGTCACTACCCCGTCCACGGTGCCGTCGGGGTCGATACCCATGCGTGGTTGCTCGTGTACTCTCTTCAAGTGGATTATCATTAGGGTGAAGATGGCGAACGAGGCTGGAAAGAATAACAGTCGTTAACGATTTTCTCAATCATAATTGATACGTTTAATCTTGTATTAGACAGATTTTTGAATATTCCTTAAGAAAATTGAAAAGATAATTTATTGGTTACGTTGTAGTTAATAACGAAAGTGAACTATCTTATACGACTTTTGAAATACGAGTGTTGACAATTTAATTCCCTGATTGGCATAGTAAAAAGAAACAATTTAATTAACACGTAAAATATTTGATATATAATCAAAGTGATTTCGGTTTACTTTAATACACTTATTGCAACATTCTAAAAGTTTTAAAACTTTTCAATTCGGCGATTATATTATTCTGAGTATCTTCTACGTCCCGAAATCGTTTCGCTTTGATAACAGTTTTCGCATTACCTAAGAGAAAATAGTGTATGGTTGATCTAATGAGAAATGGCTTCACATCCAGTGTAGAATGGGCAGGTGCATTGTCATGCAATAAGAATTATCTACTCTTTTCTCAAAATTGCGGTCGTATTCGAGAATTGCGCTGCAATAATCTTTCGTTGAGTGCACTATTTACGGTTGGTCCTAGAGGCACAAATTTTTTATGTGTTACACCCAGATTTTGCGGTACGAACTTTACGTAATCTTCCTCTTTCCTAATCTTCATGTAAATTGGTCGAATCGTGTCCTTGTTGATGTTCAATTCATTTGTTATCATTTAGCGGCGATCTTCTGCCACAATTTAAATATCTATAATAACTTCCCGAGTATTTAGGGGGCTAGTGGTGGTAGACACAGGCTGTTTGTAGCGCTGATATTCAGCCAGTATGAAAATAAAATAAAATGTTAAAATGCCTTTGTATTGATTGTTAAGTAGTATCATAATAAAAACAAGAAGTAAAAATAACTAATAATGTAAATTCTAAAATAACTTATTACTTCAAGTTAATTGTCGTAGGATGCCGCAACCATCAACGACAGTTACATCTGATGTTAAAAAAAATCAAGTTAATAGTTATAAGCGGTTACATTAGGTTAAGCTAGGTCGGAGATACGTTGGTTTGCTGTGGTTGGGTTGGCTTAGGTTGAGCTAGATAGAGTTGGGCTAGACTGGGTTACGTTAGAATTGGGTAGATCTGGGTTTAGTTAGGTTACATTTAAGATGAACTCTTTTTAGTTAGGTTAGTATAGAGTCAGATTGGGTTAGCTTAGGTTCGAGTTAGATTTCGTTAGAATTAGATGTAGAATGTAGATTAAGGTTGAGTTAGAATTAGATTGGGTTCGGCTAGGTTAGGTTACAGTTAGATTGGGTTAAGAGTTAGGCTAGGTTGGGGATACGTTGATTGACGTTAGAGTAATGTTAGGTTAGAGTCAGGTTGGGTTTAAATTAGACGGGTTCGCTTTGGTTGCGTTAGGTTGAGTTAGATTGATTTAGGATAAATTACCCTTAGATTTGGTTACATTAGAATTAGATAGGATTCGGCTAAGTTAGGTGGAGTAAGGTTTAGTTAAGTTAGGTTGGATTCAAGATGGGTTCTGTTTAGTTGTGTTGGGTTAGGTTAGTCTATAGAGAGATTGGATTAGCTTAGGTTAGAGTTAGATTTCGTTAGAATTACATGTAGAATGTAGATTTAGGTTGAGTTAGAATTAGGTTAGGTTCGGCTAGGTTAGGTTACAGTTAGATTGGGTTAAGAGTTAGGCTAGGTTGGAGATACGTTGATTGACAGAGTCATGTTAGGGTAGAGTCAGGCTAGGTTTAAATTAGACGGGTTCGCTTTGGTTGCGTTAGGTTGAGCTAGATTGATTTAGGATAAATTAGCCTTAAATTTGGTTACATTAGAATTAGATAGGATTCGGCTAAGTTAGGTGGAGTAATGTTTAGTTAAGTTAAGTTGAATTCAAGATGGGTTCTGTTTAGTTGTGTTGGGTTAGGTTAGTCTACAGAGAGATTGGATTAGCTTAGGTTAGAGTTAGATTTCGTTAGAATTACATGTAGAATGTAGATTTAGGTTGAGTTAGAATTAGGTTGGGTTCGGCTAGGTTAGGTTACAGTTAGATTGGGTTAAGAGTTAGGCTAGGTTGGAGATACATTGATTGACGTTAGAGTAATGTTAGGTTAGAGTCAGGCTAGGTTTAAATTAGACGGGTTCGCTTTGGTTGCCTTAGGCTGAGCTAGATTGATTTAGGATAAATTAGTCTTAGATTTGGTTACATTAGAATTACATTAGAATTACATAGAATTCGGCTAAGTTAGGTGGAGTAAGGTTTAGTTAAGTTACGTTCGATTCAAGATGGGTTCCGTTTAGTTGTGTTGGGTTAGGTTAGTCTACAGAGAGATTGGATTAGCTTAGGTTAAAGTTAGATTTCGTTAGAATTACATGTAGAATGTGGATTTAGGTTGAGTTAGAGTTAGGTTGGGTTCGGCTAGGTTAGGTTAGAGTTAGATTGGGTTAAGAGTTAGGTTAGGTTGGAGACACGTTGATTGACGTTAGAGTAATGTTAGGTTAGAGTCAGGCTAGGTTTAAATTAGACGGGTTCGCTTTGGTTGCCGTAGGTTGAGCTAGATTGATTTAGGATAAGTTAGTCTTAGATTTGGTTACATTAGAATTAGATGGCATTCGGCTAAGTTAGGTGGAGTAAGGTTTAGTTAACTTGGGTGGATTCAAGATGGGTTTAGTTTAGTTCTGTTGGGTTAGGTTAGTCTACAGAGAGATTGGATTAGCTTAGTTTTGAGTTAGATTTTGGAAAATTAGATTTGTTTTAATGAGGAATTAGGTTAGAATTTGATAGAGTTACATTAGGGTACTTTAGATTAGGTTTTGCTCTTTTAGAATATAGGCAGACTGGTTTAGAATTAGATTAGGTTTAGTTAGAGCTAAGTTAGGTTAGAGTTGTATTGTGTTCGGGTAGGGTAGTTTAAATTAGGTTGGGTCGGTTGGGTTACTTAGATTATAGGTAGATTGAATTAACTTTGGTTAGATTCTGTTAGAATTTTAGAATGAATGCGCTTTTCATGGCAATTAAATCAAAGTTTTAATTTGACCAAACCATAAAACCTTTCAGTACAATGATGATACAGTGATCTATATTAAAAATTTCCGTTTCGCTAGAAATCGTTTGAAAGTTACTAATATTTAAGTGGTTACGCAATGGAATATGCGAATTACAAAGTATTTTCTAACTTTGTTACAAATTGTAATTTACATCATAGTTGCTTCATGTACCAATTTTTTGTATTTGTCTTGGTAATATTTGTGGTCAAAGTGTTCTAAAACGAAATACATTTTCGGAAAGAGAAATGGTTGGTACATTTTTTCGGTTTGGGAGTTTATTACGGCCTTACATGTCGTCCGCCAATTGTTATTAATTTAAAAGTTTTACATTGCACTGTATATGGGTTAATAAATTATTTGAAATTCGGAAAAATTCCCTACGGATGGAATCCGTCATAAATCATTACAAACGAATTGTGTTGTGTTATTATTGGAATGCATGACATTGTTTTATTCAGTACAGTGTGTACAAGGCAATTCCTATATGTGATTACATTTTAAAGTAGCAGTAATTATTAATTTTTATAGAAGCTTTATTATACGGCTTAGCCTTGTAACTATTATTCTTAATATTATTATAAATAAGTAAAATCAATTGCATATTCACAAGGCGTTGGTTTTTAGACCGTGAACTTAGCATTTTCAGACAGTGCAAAAGTTACTATTTCCTTGCTTGAATTTATGATCGTCCAAGAGTCGTTAACGTCAACGAAAGAACTAACTGGTAAAAGATGTTTCTAGTGGTTTCCCAGTGAAGCTTCACCTTTTTGTGCGGTTGGATAGTCTTTACCCTTTTTGTCAGTTCCCACTTGCCTCTTCTTACTAAATGCAATTTTAACGAAAGAAAGCAGATGTAGTATTCGCCCGTTCCTGAACACAGCAACTACGATAAAGGTAGTCCACTCTTCCATGGGTGTACGTTAATTAAAGATGAATATTGTATCAGGAGTTTTTAATTCGGGAAGTTCTAGTATATTTAACACTAATCTCGTACACGCTAAGAAGGGAACCTTTTTCTTATTAAACATACCCTTGCATATAAATTATTCCCAAGGCGGCACTTGTGAGCCGCTTTTTTGAAGACGTGCGTTTTGAAATATTTAAAAGTTGGATGTTTTCAATTAAAATTGCTTCGAACTTGAAATTATTTTAGCAGCAGATATCACACAAGGGATTATATACCATGAAAATCACGAGGTTGATGCTTAAGTACATGATATGGTTACATTATCACAATCACAAGATGGAATGACACAGATTTTTCGAAAATTACACACAGCCGCAGATCAATTTGGGTTGAGAATAAACCAGAGAAAAACAAAGGTTATGAGAATGGCGGCAAAAAGATAGATGTCAGAGATAAAAATAAGAGAGGCTGGAAATAAGGAGCACAAATGCGAGATGGTGGAAAGCTTTGAATATTTAGGGGTAACCAACAAGCACTCCGAAGGGTAGGACATAGGAAGCGGAATTGTAGACATGTTGTCAAGGCTCCTAAATGCAAACCTGGTATCAAAAAATGAGTGTATAAAAATATGATTCGACCAACTGTGTTACACGGGAGTGAAACGTCGGCCATGACCAAAGGTATTGAGTAACGTTTGGATATATGGAAAGGAAAATACTTGGGAGGAGTAAAGGGAAGGGAAGTGTGGCTTGTCTTAAAAGGAAAATTTAAGGTAGCTGGAAC
Source organism: Limonius californicus (assembly GCA_014611495.1). Lineage (NCBI taxonomy): Eukaryota > Metazoa > Arthropoda > Insecta > Coleoptera > Elateridae > Limonius > Limonius californicus. The sequence continues at coordinate 7,153 of JABXWE010019526.1, read as the reverse complement.
ATCTCTTCAGCATGTCAGAGGAGCGGGTATCCAAAAGAACACTGGAAATGGTAGATACTGTACGGAGAAGACGAGGAAGACCTAGGATCAAGTGGCTGGGGAAGCAGTTACTAAAGATCCGGAAGACAGAGGTGTCGCCAACTTGAAATTGAAGACAAGAAACAGGGTCGAGGTGGAAATCATAAATACCTTGGATCTATCAGATCTATTGCCCTGAAATATATATAGTGAAATTATCACTAATAGGTATTTTATTTCATCAGATAATGGAAAATCAATTATTATTTATTAAGACCATTTTCTTCTTAAGATGAACATACTATAGTTCAAGTTGGTTCTTTGATATGACGACCGTCTATGGGTTAAATGTTTGGATTTGCATTGTCTACTATATTGTATTTCCCGCTTACCGCATCGATAGCCTCGGAAACAACGAGCAAAGACTAAAATAGTTTTAGTACTTCTACCTTGTTATCCCGAAGATATTTAATTTCCAAGCAAACTTATCTAGAATTGGGATAATTCAATTGCAAATAATTTTTCGGATATGGCGTTTAACGGGTACGAATTTCTCGAGGTCTTGTTATATCCGAGCTCTAATACAGGGTTGGGATAAAGTATGGAACCAAGTAAATATCTTTTAAACGAAAAGAACGATATTTATGAAAATTTGCAGGCAAGTGCAATGGAACAAAATGCATCTGATGTAAATTTTTTTGTTAATAATATACTTCCGGTTTAACCGGAAATGCCATCAACTTCTTTAATTTAAATGGGACACCCTATATATTTTTACAGATTTTGAAAGAGCTTGTTATTTTGAATTCATACATACTGAGTTTAGTGTAAAAAAATTTGTAAAAACGAGGAATAACTCACTGTTAATTGTACAATAGGTGTACATTTCATTATTTTAGAATAATGAGAAACAAAATTACTTCAAATGTTCAAAATGCTCGCCGTTTACTTGCTGACAATATGCCATCCTATTAACAAATTCTTGAGTCACTCTTTCCAAGACTTCTCCACGTATTAGTTCACATTCATCAATAATTCTTTGTCTCAATTCCTGTAAGTTTGTTGGTCGTCTAACGTAAACACGTGATTTTAGATAACCCCAAAGAAAAAATCTAACGGGCTAAGATCCGGAGAACGAGCAGGCCACTCTATGAATCCTCTACGTCCAATCCATCGATTTGGAAAATTCGCATCCAGAAAATCCCTAACCCGTCTATCATAGTGGGGAGGTGCTCCATCTTGTTGAAACCAAACATTTTGTGGTAATTGCCCATTCTGTTGAAGTGCAGGAATAATTTCGTTATTTAGTAGATCCAAATACTTGTCACCATTCAAGTTTCCGTCGATAAAAAATGGGCCTATAAGCCTATTTTCGACAATCCCATCCAAACATTTAACTTCTGTGGATGCTGGGTATGTGCTTCATGAATCCAATGAGGATTCTCATTTGACCAATACCTTGAGTTATGGCGATTAACTGTTCCATTTAAACAAAAAGTTGCCTCATCGGAAAAAACTATGTTAGAAGCAAAATTTTCGTCGACATTACAGATGTCCATTAGCCGTTCGCAAAATTCCAGCCGTCGGTCAAAATCATCGTCTGACAATTCTTGAACCAACTGTACCTTATACGGATGATACTTTTCACTTTTTAATATCTTTCCTACAGACCGTCGACTGATACCATGGTTTAGTGCCAAATTTGTGGTGGAAGTTTGAGGTGATTCTTCTAAATCGATTGCAATATTTTGTTTAACAGTTTCGTTCGTTGCAGTCCGCGGTCTTCCAGGTTTTAGCAAATTTTGTACCATCCCAGTTGTATTAAAACGTTGTAATGTTTTAGTTACTGTTGAGCGTGATATAGGATTTCTCTCCGGATGCAAATTATTAAAAATATGACACACTTCTTCATGAATTCTAACACGATCACCATAACCGATCATCATTAAAATTTCAATACGCTCTTTTTCACTTAATTGAACCATTCTAAATTGTAAAATTTAATTCCGTCAATTAGAATTTGACACTTGGAGAACAAAAGACGTACTAAACAGTACTTGTTTATTTATTACTAAGCATACAAACAACATCAATTAGTTTATCTAAATAGTTTTTTGCTCTAATGCAAAAAACTCAAAGGAGGTTGATTAAAGTGCTATATTCCTCGTTTTTACAATTTTTTTTACACTAAACTCAGTATGTATGAATTCAAAATAACAAGCTCTTTCAAAATCTGTAAAAATATATAGGGTGTCCCATTTAAATTAAAGAAGTTGATGCCATTTCCGGTTAAACCGGAAGTATATTATTAACAAAAAAATTTACATCAGATGCATTTTGTTCCATTGCACTTGCCTGCAAATTTTCATAAATATCGTTCTTTTCGTTTAAAAGATATTTACTTGGTTCCATACTTTATCCCAACCCTGTATAATATAATATAGTGACTCCAGTCTACCTGGATTTTAAACATCAAATATTTATAAACATTTGAGTTGCGGTACAATCACAAACAAATATGTTGGTTCACGCGGCAGAAAGGTTGGGAAACGCTGCTTTATAACGAATTGTTAATTGAAAATTCTGGTTTGCACCGTTAAATTGGCTTGAATGGAATTGGAATTATGGCGATGCCATGTACACAAGGTGAACCGCTGCCACCATTTTGCTTAAAGTACAATTATTAATTGCCAAAAGTAATTTAAAAGTTTGTGTTACATACCTTATGTAATACTAATTCTTATATATAATTATTTTTAAACAAATATGTAACAACATCTGATGCTGCACATACTCTAGTTTCGCCGATGACGTCTGTGCCAAATTAGATAAAAATGGCTCTTATAAATTGGAAGAGAGTAAAGAAATAAATATATTTAGGGTTAATTTAATTAACATATGTGCTAATTCCCTGCTCTTCCGCAATTTGTAATTGCTACGGTTTTTTTAAATTTAAAGAAGGCCGTTTATATGATTTTTGAAGATGTTGACTCTACTGTGACTGTACTGTTTCTTAGCAATGAAACTTGATTTAGAACTTGATACCAGCATCACATTGCAATTGCAGTAGTCTAGAAAGTAGTTGCAATATTTATAAATGATAACAATTTTGTCGTTTGGTCGAAAGTTTTTTTAGGTGAGAACTGCTTACGAATGTATCACATTCGCCACTTATTCTTCTATAACTTTTTGGTTAGGTCAGTAATTAAAAATGCTTTTAACTGATTAAGCTGAGTAGTCAAAATTAAATTACGTTATAGGCAAAATGTAAGGGAAAATATTCTCTGACGGAACTATATTATTTATTTTTTAATTGTCGCTAATTTATTTCTTGAAATATAATAGTATTATGTATTTCTTGTGTTACCATGCATCTAAGACTTTGTGAAAACTTGGAAAGTTGATACTGCACGAAAACACTACACACCAAGAAAATTATTGTCACACATTGTACATTTCATCTACATATTGTCTGCGGTAATTTCCAAAGCCTATGGATGTTTATGTTTATAGTCTCTATAAAAATGTTTAATTGTTTACTCTTTGCCAGTTATACCTTTGAAAGAAATCGTATTATATCTGTTTGACGTATATTACTTAAAGTTTTTAAAGGTTTATTAGACGATAGTAAGACAGACTGTAACAATGTCGTTTACATATTTAATATCCACCAAGGACAGCATCTAACCTAAAATAAAATATTTATTTTCTATTTTGCGCTAAATATATATCTGTTCTCTGCTTTATGTTACAAAAACCTGCCAACCCTGTCCTGTACGGGAATGTATGTTTTGTTTGCTATTAATATGTTTTGGGCGTAAATAATTTGCACAGAATCGTGAATAACTTCGATTCTTTATTAGAGATACAAAAATAAGTATAAATTTACATTTTTAATGCAGTAGTGCTGTGTTTCCCATTTGTCATCCGAGGTTCATTGAATTTCTTATTTCCTTTTTCCTGAAAAATAGATTTAGTTGTTTTTGTATTTTGCTATGACTATCGGCCTTTTTAAGCTGCTTCGGTAATTATTCCTAGCACTATATAATTATTCTTCTCAAGCCTAATTAAAAATTAAAAAATTAATTAATTAAATTACTAATAAAATTGTTTTAATTGCATCTTACATTTCTATAAATTAAATTAAATGTAAACATTAATAATTGTTGAAAATGTGATCCAGCACCGTGAAATTTCTACTGAATTGGCTTTATTTAAGCTAGCAATCATTTATGCAGTTCAGTAACCCATAGCATTAGGAAGACCTGACTCGCCTAGAATTTTGCGTTATTACTCTTGCAATTCCTTTTTCATCATAACTTAATTATCTAACTTTTTTCTTTTATTCTCGTTTCAGTTTCCCTCTTCGCTGGCCCAGAAGCCCGAATCCAATTATTGCTAGAAATTTTTACAAAATCCTTCCTATCCGAAGTTTTAATTAATATTTGGGCGCGTAATCCCTCTTTAAATACACTTTTTCTTTTTAATTAATCAAAAACTTTAATTGGAACGTCGAATGGAATTTAAAAACGTATGATTCATATGTTAATTAAATTTCGCTGAAAGCACTTGATTACGGGATGCGTTCCAAAGTGGCCATTTAATAATGCTTTTAATATCGCCTTTTACACGACTTTGAAGCTACAAACAATGAGATCTACATAGAAGATGAGCTTTCATGAGATTTTGTAACTGAGCTGGGCTTTCGACTTGATTTGAAGTACAAGTGTAGAGGGCAAAATTATTACATTACTTAACTTTCTATTACCGTGTTTTTGCTAGTTTAATGTGATCGTGTTAAAATAAAACATTAGACATATACGTCAAGGATATTATTCGCCAGATAAATAACCCCGGTGCCCTTGACGACTCGTTGGCTTCATAATATGCATGCTAAGAGAGGAAGGAATAAGAAACTGTCAGTACGGATTTCGCTCATCTGCGATTTGAGCATGCACTGAATCACATAGCAGAAAATTCATATTTAAAGGAGGATACAACAAAATCGTGCTATGGCCACTTCTTTGACGGCTGTTGGATTTGTCTGGGCTACACTGTCCCTAGCAGCTGCCCTTCTTTGTTGCACCGGATTCTACCTGCCCTTCTGGATACAGGTATGTTATAAAGAATTCTCTTTTACTTAGAACTAACGTTATTGTTTTAAAAAGCATGCCAATTTTACTGTAACAAACTTCAAACAGAGCTGTGCTGTTCGGGGAAGTCCTATCAAATCAATTTCTGTTTTATTTCCATGTTACACATTTTATTTTATAGCCTAATGAATTGTGATTTTATTGTATTATGTATTAATCGAAGAAGAAAACTAATGTTTAGCAAGCACTAATAAGATTTAAATTTTGTGAATTAAAAACATTGTTTTTCTTCTTCTTGTTTTACTAATATTGTGAGACGATCAGTCTTTTTCTTAGTCTAACTGATATTGTGAGACGCCGAGAGGCGCACAAGCGGTTACTTCATTGATTTCAACTTGTTTCGTCCCTACGACCGCCTTACCAAGGTTGAGACAATTTCAGTTGTAATGTTTATCGACTTTCCAATACAACTAAAAAAAATAAGTTACCTCATACCAACAATTTCATGTAAAACTGTAGCTAGAGTTGATGTACCGTTATTAACACATAACATATATTTAATGTCAGTTTTGACCAAACATAGCTAAATTGAAGAAGCTGCAAGAGATATGAAAGTATTTCGCAAATCTAAAAGATAGCAAGTCGATACTGTTTCACAGAGTGCTTTATATGCTTGCCGTTGGTAGATTTGGGCATATTCTATCCCTATGGTTATCCTATAATCAATTCATTAAATAATTCAGATACCGGGATCATTTTATTGGCCGTTAATGTTTTGTTAATCGTTGGGCGATACACTCAGTTGTTCGTTATCCAGCACATTACTTGAACGGTTATCCTACATCCAAACCTACAAATTAACAGGGATTATTGCAGGATTAATACTGATTACAGATTGCCATTAAAAAAAAAAGTTCTGTATAAAGTTTATTTTTCTTCAGTTATACAGCTATTAACTGTTGTTAGAGATTCCTTTTTATTTACTACTAGTAAACGGATTTATGTGCAGCTCAAGTGCTGTAATCCAGGGTTGTTTACGCAAATGGTAAATTTATTCAATATTTTAAACATACCTATATCTACAAAAAAGATACGTGTCGCTGATATGTATGTATATGTGCTTATTCTTATGGTTAATGCAAATTATATAACTTGGTATAATTCAGCTTCTTACTTCTTAACAACAATTTCCATATGGGTATCCACTATTTCTCTGCAATAGGGCGTACGCGATTTTCAAAGATTATGTTATTAACGATGTCGTTCTATTTTAATTAGCGATGCTACGGTGTGTAATTAACAAAAAGACCTAGAATCAACTTCGGATAAAGCATTAACGATCTCAGCAGGTATTAACATGAGCAGTAAACTAGTTGCTAGGATGAAGAAGAATGTAAGAATTTACGGGATATTCATTGTGCGGTAGGCCAACAGGATACAGGGTGGGCCAGTGAAAACGAAACAGACCCTATTTTTCATATTAATAGTCATTTTTTTAACAATCGCTCGGACCCATCAATTTTTGTTTTGGGAGGGAAATGTTTTGTGCTTATTTTCAACCTTGTCACGTCAACCTCCTAGGGGTGGTGAACTTCACCCTTAAAATATTAAATGTTCAAGGGGGTCGAGTACATACATTATTTTAAAGAGCTTTAAATTCTCGTTTTAACGCTTCCTAGTTTTTCAAATTCCGTTCAGTAGTGTTCGAGAAAATGCCTTTTAAAGATAGTAACCCGCCAAAAACGAATCATTCATGATGCATGGCATATCCCGTGTTAGCATTCGAAGAATTTTAAAAGCCCATAAATTCCATCCGTAAAAAATCCACCTTGTTCAAGAATTAAACGAAGATGACTTTGATAGACGTTTGGATTTCTGCGAGCGTATGAGTCAATGGATAATTAATAACCCAAGTTTGATTTTTAACATTTGTTTTTCGGATAACTGTTCGTTTTTTTGCGAACGTGATAGTTTTTCGCCATAATTGTCGCTATTGGGCCGATGAAAACCCACACATATTCCATGAAGTTCACACTCAAAAT
>JABXWE010019524.1:0-23503 GCA_014611495.1 Limonius californicus | reverse complement strand
TATAAACCAATATTGAGCAGCAATAGGCGGACGTTAAATGAACAAACAAGCTCCACTGGCAACACTGCCTGCTTTCAAAAAACATAACCTCCATCAAGAAAAACTAGCATAACCTAACTTAATTAATTGATAAATTTCAATGATACCACACATTCCCCCAGATTTCCACAGCCTGTTGGATGGCAAATCAATCGTGAATAGATTATAGATTATTTTAGAAAAGTACGGGACTCTAGAGCTGGCAACAGGGCAATTTCATTTTGACATTGCTAGAAATCAATCAAATAATATTTCAGAAAGGCAACTTAAGAAAAAAAAACACAGCCTGCTGGATGGCAAATCAATCGTGAATAGTGTATACTTGTTTTATAAACTATTGTACTGTAGTGTTGGTTGCCCATCCAAAACAAGGTATTATATAATTCCCATGAGCATGGGTCAAGAAATGCTTCCTAAATTCGCTCAGGCTGTATACAGGGTGTTTTTAAAAGGTACCAACATAATTTGTGTAGATACTGATTCCTTTTGTTAAAATACACAAAACGTTCCTATGAACATGCGCCAAAATATGCTTCCTAACAGAGATACAGCTCTTCAAACATGCAGCACTAAGGATAGTTTTTGTGAAATAATATGTGAAATGTTTGAGCTAGAATTACAAAATTTCGAACTTCGAATAAACTTTTGATTCAATCAAAGTTGCTATAACTTACTCCAAAGGGGCCCCAGATGGGCGGAGGCTCGGTAAATTCTATCATTTTTGTGGGGAGAGTTTCGTCACTTTTCAATAGAAATTATGAAAATTTGAACCTTTTCACACAAAAAGGTACTCTTGCTGAAAGTCTATATTATGCGCCGTTTTCGAGATTTGTCGAAGTGAATGTTCAAAAACATGGTGGCGTGCTACCTACGTCATCATTAAAAATTCATGAACCCTCTGCCCATTTGGGACTTTTTGGGGTAAGTTATTGTACGCTTGATTACAGAATCGGTTTTGGCAGCAAAAGTTTATTCAATGTTCCAAACTTCGTAATTCTAGCTCAAACGGTTCACGCGTTATTCATAAAAAAACATCCTCGGTGATGCACCTTTGAAAATCTGTATCTCTCCTAGGAAGTATATTTTGGCGCATGTTCATAGGATTTTTTCTGTTTATTTTAACGAAAGGAATCAGTACCTACACAAATTATGTTGGTACCTTTTAAAAACACCCTGTATACAGCCTGAGCGAATTTATGACTTCTTCGTGATTTTATTAGTATGATATTTTGAACCATTTTTTGGTATGGGTATAGCTTAATGGGCACTCTACATACTGGGACAGTCAGATTTTTGATAGAACGTTAAATATCAAAGTAGCGATTTTTAATTGATTATTTGTAAATGATGCCATACACATTATTTCGCTTAAAGAAATCGGTAAAATGCTTTCTTTTTAATTGAAAGTGTATCAGCTCTGCATACAGAATGCTGTACAATATACATGATAGAGTTACTAGTATTTTAACTATTTTAGCTTTTATCTATTTCTAGTGAGGTAACTGTTAGGTAAACTGACTGATCTGACGCTAGATTGTAGAACACCCTTTGAAGCTGACCCATAGCAAAATAATAAAGTTACTAAAGAAAAAGGCTTAAATATTGACTCAGGCTGTACAGAAGTTATATGTTCAGAAAAAGTAAACTGTTTCCAAAACAATGTGTCACTCCAATTTCAATGAAATCATTACACTGCTTCGGCATGTATAAAAGTACTTCAGTCACTATACCTTATGCAGCTACATATAGCTTAATAATCTGAACATATGACTGCGACATATAAATGGATGCAAATTTAAGAAAACTAGTTTTGCAGGTACGTTATATTTTATACACCTGCTGATGTGGGATATAAGCTTGCAAAATTTTTACCTATTAAGGTGGTCTGCTCGGCGATGAAAGAAGTATACAGATGTAAAAAAGTTTATGATGGAGTCACACATGCAGCTAAATTGTATCCAAATGCCTTTCTTATAATGATAATTATTGGCACAGTAAAAGGAAATGGTGCTGGCTTTGTAAGATTATTTGAAAGACTTATCAGAGGCGTGTGGACACCTACCGCAATGGAATTTATGCAACCCAGTTTGTAAGTATATACAAATAGGTATCTCTTTTTGTTTTGTAAATTAAATATTACGATATTGAACCTCATACTGCTATGCTAGGATTATTTGAAACATTCTCGAAATAGATATTAGTAGTATTGAAATTATTAGTGCAACGAACTGTTTCATCTATTATATGAGTAGCTGTGAAATATCAATTCAGTGTGTCTAGTAGTTGTTCGTATACAATCTTTTGAATTGCGGCAGTTGTGTGTTTATTTAAATGTGAAAAAAATGAATTTTGAGCTGTACTTAAATAGGAGTATTTTGTTTGCCGGTAATGGAGATTCACATCGGCACGAGAACTGCTTTAAGGTACATGTTGGACTGCATCTATACAAGGTGTTCCACGACGTGAGGTCACTATTTCGTGTACGTAATCGTTAGACCGAATGTCGTTAAAAATTCTCATAAAGTTATGCTCTAAAGCAAACCGTTTTCAAAATACAAAGTGTTAAATTATTATTTATTAAATAATTACAATTTCAGAAAAGCTAATATTTATTTTTATTATAGTTTAAATTCACTATAAAGATTGTTCAAAATGGCCACCGTTGCTCTCGAGGCACATTCTGGATAGGTTTGGTTGCCCTACGTAAAATAACATTGTTATTGCCGAATTAGTTGCCTCAAAAATGCGTCTCCTAAGATCTTCAACAGTATTTGATGGTGTTTGGTATACCATATCTGTCATATGACCCCACAAATAATAATCTAAAGAAGTTAAGTCCGGAGATCTTGGTGGCCACGGGTGCAGGATCTCCTCTACCAATTACACATACTTCAAATTGTTGATTCAAAAATTATCTTACACGGAACGCAAAATGCGCAGGGGCACCATCGTGCTGGTACCACATACTACGTCTGATCGCCAGAGGGACATCATATTCACTGAAATACCTATGTTGATAATTTTACACTGTGATTTCGTGTGGATTCTACAAATTCCAAGAGTGGCTGTTCTTTCTGTTCATTAATCCATTTCTTGTAAATATTTCCTCATCCGTGAATACAATTCTATTACGTAGGTTTCGATTTTGAATGATCCAACGGTAAAATTCCATAGGACTAGCGAAATCTGGAGGTAGGAGGGCTGAACAGGCTGGATATGAAATAGATATAAACTATGATGTTTAATGTTCTCCAAACTCGCATTCGTGGTACATTAACTTGTGAAGATACAGACGAACAGAGGTGCTGGGTTTATTATCAATTTCTCGCGGTATGTTGTCCTTATTTTCTAGTACTTGCTGTATTGGACGGTCAGTCGACGGTTTCGGGAAAGTTCCGTGTGCATGTAGGTAGTTGTGCACTCGTTGGAAAACTCGTCGGTCTGGTAGTCGTCGATTTGAAAATCTCAACCCATATTCTGGAACAGCTGCTACTGAGTTTCCATCATGAAATCCGTACATATAATGGATATCGGCGTACTCCCGCGTTGTAAAAGTAAACATTATCAACACTGTTAATAAGCGCAAGCAAATAAATCAACTTGAAGGTGCTGTACTATTTGACATACAAGTAAATACTACCATTTCCATAGCAACGTAGCAGTCCGTATCAAATACCACTTATAATAGTATCATTTATTGTTTCGGCTGCTTGAGTATTTAACTAAAACAGGCCATAACTTCTTTAATAGTCGATTTAAAGCAAATGACCACTCTTTAGTTTCGACTTCTCTTCACCTCTCCTACACGGTAGTAACTTCATGTCATGGGACACCCTGTATAGACTACTGAATTTAAAACTGGTCGTGGAATCTTGGAAGACGAACCTCACAGTGGACATACAAAAAGTACAATAATACCAGAAATCATTCAAACATTCACAAAATATGGTTTTGCTGGATAACCAATTAAACGTTTCTAAAACTGTTAAGGCTGTAGCTATACAGATATCAGATGAACGTGTCTTTTCAAACTTAACTGCAAAATTAGATATGAAAAAGTTTTCCGCAAAATGCATGCCGGGTTTGCTGAGATGTAAATAAACTAAACGAAAGCCGTGGACATGACGCAGAAGATGGTGTAATGGACTGCTGCGCTGAAGGACCTGGGTTCGATCTTAAGTTTAGAAACATCAGATTTTTATAGGGTCGCTTCCTTTCAGAAAACAGTGGCAAACTACCGAAGTACTTTTATAGAGAGCCTTTTCTCCGAAGAAGAGAGAGAAGGAGAAAAAACCAAAGGACTGCAAAGAGAGTCGGAAACAAACTTGTGAAGACTATTTGGACCGTTTGAAATATCATACAATTGCGTTATTACATAGATTTGTAAACACATATGAAACTTGGGCCCATTTATATGCACCCGCAGGAAAATAGCTGTCTAAATAATGTAACCATCGCGATTGTTCGCCGCCAAGTTGTCATTTTTGTAAAGTTTTCTGGAAGTGTAATGGCATTGACTTTCTGCGATGCTAAAGTTATACTGTGGTTTATATTTCAAAGGGGTAAACAATAACGGGAGATTATTACACCAACTTTTTAGACCAAGTGCACAAAACTATTTGTAGAAAAGGCCAGGTTTATTCAAGAACAACATTCATTATGATCAAAACAATGCTATTTAAATTAAAACAGAATTTACCGCATTATTACTACTGAGGTCGTACCTGTGTTATCTTGATTCTAACAAATTAAAAATGAACTCTATTAATTCTGGGGTTTCACAGGAGATCGTGTTAGGCCTCATATTATACCTGCCGTTTACAGGAGAATTACCTGTAACGCCATACACAGAAACCGGATTTGCTGATGATACAGCTGTCTTAAAAACCCATTTGGATGCAGCGACTGTTTCACAACCACTTCAAACTCATATAAAGCTATTGCAGAACTAGTTAATGTAGTGGCGAATAAAAGTATATAAAAGTAAATCAACCCGTTACATTTACGCCAAGAAAACGACAGTGCTCACTAGTCTACATTAATAATATAGTAATACTACATGTCAAAACAAACACGTTATCTAGAATTGCATATGGATAACAAATTAACATGGAAACGATACATTACAAAAGAAAAGAAAGGAAATAGACTTCAAAATAAAAAAAATTAACTACCTGATTGGTGAAAATCTCTCACCTCTCTAGAACAAACTCCTAATTTTCAAGACAATAATCTAGCCCATTTGGACATATGGTCTGGAGTTGTGGGAATGTTCGGCTATGTCCAATTTAAAAATAATACAAATATTCCAGTCACAAATTTTAAGTCAAATCGCAGATGCACAATGGTACGCAACCAACCTTACCCTTTATATCGACCATAAAATCCCACATGTACAAGAAGCTCACTTAAACTCATCTATTGAAACCCTATTCGATGCATCAGCCTTCACCATTGAAGCCCACAGGATAACGCCGCTGAATCTGTCCCTTCACGCTAATAGCCAGCAGATCAGAGTAGAACTCATATGTATTACATATAATTACATTCTTCTTATCATTGATATGTATATACTACAAATTAAAAAAATTAAGAGAATGGACGGATGGATCGTCATAGTCATGCACGGATGCATACGAGTGCTATTTCCACCGCAGATCGTCACAATTCGAAGTACGCTTTGTTGCTCCATTGATCTTATTCACCTGATTTAACTCTGTTGGTCTTCTATCTACTACCATTTTTTATTATTAAATAAGCAGTTGCAGAATATTTTTGTAGGCTTTGGGGAATTTCGTAAAGCTGTAATGTCGATAAAGAAAAATCGTTTGAAAACGATCTAAACAGATTTTATTTTTATTTCATTTCCAGAATGTTTCAAATGACGCATGCAGCAAGAAAACGTAATCTATACGTACATATATCGATTAAATTTTGTTTGGGAAAGTTCTGGCAGCTAACTTGAGCATGTGAAGTATCACGTAGGACATTAAAAAAAAGATTTTATACTAACTTACTTAACTGTTAAGTTGCTAAATTTATGGAAATACAAGCATTCTTCACACAGTTAACTATGTCAGAAACGGTATCGCCAGTATTTTTTATCAGCTACTGCAACAAAAGCTAATCGACGAAAAAAGATTTATTTATCGGCAATTTAACATTTTCTTCATTAATATTTCAGTTATACCAAAGCGTCTTTGCTAGCATCTATTATTTTTGTTTTGGACAAAAAGACTGACCTGATATCAGCGCCCCATGCTTTAGTATATTTTGGCATAGTGATATTTTTTGTATACTTTAAATTATCTTCAATACTTCTTGGAATTCATGATCCATTTGTACCGTTCGAGAACCTGCTTTGTGCATTATTTTTTGGAGGAATTTGGGATTCAGTGGCAAAAATTATGGGACGTGGTCAAATTAAAGAAGAGGCAAAAGATGTAAAGAAGACAAATTAATGAAGTAAGTATTAAACTACCATAGTTTTTTAGTAGGTAAATAATAAGCGGCACTATAACTAGTAAACTTTTGTAGAATGATTTTCAAATGTTTTTTAAATGTAGAGGGGCCCCGAAGTGGAGGGGATACACAACTAGCTGCTCTAAAACTAGTCAACCTTTCTAGAATCATTTTCAAATGTTTTTTAAATTTCGAGGGGCCCTAAAGTGGAGAGGATACACAACTAACTGTACGAACTAGTAAACTTCTGCAGAATGATTTTCTAATGTTTTTTAAATTTAGGGGAGGGGGAGCTGAAGTGGAGGAGGTATTCAACTAGCGGCACTAGAACTAATAAACTTTTGTAGAATGATTTTTAAATGTTTTAGTTTCGAGGGGCCTTAAAGTGGAGGGGATACACATTAGCTGCACTAGAACTAGTAAACTTTAGTAGAATGATTTTCAAATGTTTTATCAATTTCGAGGGGCCTTAAAGTGGAGGGGATAGACAACTAGCTGCAGTAGGACTAGCAAACTTTTGTAGAATGATTTTCAAATGTTTTTTAAATTCGAGGGGCCTTAAAATGGAGGGGATACACAACTAGCTGCACTAAAACTAGTAAACGTTTATAGAATGATTTTCAAATGTTAATTAATTTAGGGGGGGTGCCTGAAGTGGAGGGGATACACAACTGCGTTACAAAATTCAACAGGAGCTAATAAGGCGCCTTAGTAGGTATTTAAATTTAGAAAATTTTTTTGGAAATGTAGAAAATATAATTCGTTCTTTCGACTTCTGTTTAAGAACCTTATACATCAAAAAGTGGCTGAATTGTTGTATCAGCCTTACACATACTGTTCATCACTATTCGTTAAAACTGAGCAAAAGATCACCCAAAAAAATGTATGAGGTTATGTATACCTCTAATCCTATCTGCAAATGGTGTTCCCTTGCATGCCACACAGAAAATGATATAAATTAAAAGCTGTTTTGTGTCAATAATTTTGAATTTAAGATTTGGATTGTTAGTTCTGTAAAAGTAAAATCGACAGATACAACAGAAGTATTGAATTTTAGAAGCAATTTCTACGATTAAAAATAAGAATATTTTTTATAGTGGCGCCATCTATTGACGCTGTACCTTTGAGGCCGCCGTCGAGGAACACGAGTGTACTTTTTTCTATTAGAAATTAACTTCGCTTATTTTCAGTGTTAATGTTTTACACTGACCTCAGAAAATATCCCCATTATATTTAGAAACTTCTTCAAAACTAAGAACGTCTTGCTTGTAAAACGAAAACCACAAATTTAAATATCTGATGAGAAAAATAAAATAGCAATCCTATTTGCTTTCGGAGAACTATTGTATTAAGTTTTAAGCATTGCATCGCAAGGAATTCATAGGTATTACAACCGCGGTCGTTACTTTATTGTGCAAAAACTCTCTATTATCGCATTTACTTAAATTTAAAAGATCTTTGTACGCCACTGATTCATCCTGCCATTTTATCTAAATAAGGTTAATCAGGTAATGTCACTTTGATTGATGTCAAAAGTATTACTAATACGAAGCTTAGAAATTACTAGATTCTAAATGTATTAGTTCTGTTTTTTTGGGGCCCGTTAAGCTACAATGGTTCTGCTGTAATATATATCTATTATTTCCGCTATTTAGGACTGCACTATTGGCATGAAAACATGTCGAAACATGCATTGTATTACTTATAACAATTATGCTCTCTGAAATTAATTTTTTACAGGTCATCAAGATATTATGGAACAGTACCAGCATTCTTCTCCAACATTCAAAGTTCAACGTTCAAGGATGCCATCTACTTGATAATGAAAAATTATTTATTAGTGTTACAAACAAATCCCACATAATCATTGTACATAAATATGGTTGTTTTAATTTAACCGAAGAAAATAAAAACAAACTCCTAATTTATCTGTTGAATTATATGAATGTGGGGCGGACAACCGCTCTTTACGGAGGGCAATACTTATAGTAAATGTCGTAGATAATTTGGTACTATTCAACTAGCTTAATGTTTACACTTACGGAGCGTGTCGACTATTTTCATTGATATTGATTGCCTTCTTTTCTTGCATATAAAAACAAAGATTTCTATTGTCATATCTATAGATTTTTGTTCAATATGGGATGATGATGATGATGATGATTTGAAAGAGCGAGATCTAGGACGCGGTTATTGAACATACTACTAAGAGTGACTGAGTAGGCGGTATTCTAATTTGTCGAGGTGATTTGATTACCATAAAATTCTTACAAAAATATGGATAGGTATAATAAACCGTAGATTCCGTGCCACTGCGATATATAAGTATGCCACATTAAAAATCAATCACTACTATACCGTTCTCAGAATGGGGTAGAGAGAGAGAGGCAGATATATCTCGATATGATAGTATTTGTTGTTCTACATAATCACCTCGACCATTGATACTTTTAAGATCTGATGACCAACTTTTGTAAACCGTGAAAAAAGTGATATTTATTTGCGTGCAAGAGGGTCATACTGCAGTTTGCAATATCATTTAATCTGAGAAATGCTTTCCAAAGAAGCTTTTTTTTTTATTTTGTGGCTGTTCAAGACTGTACAGCAGAATCAAAGTCGAATCCGTTTGAGACTGGTGAGATTTTTCTCCCGAAGAAAAATCTGAAAGTGGACCTTCTACTGAAGAAGAAGAAAGACGCACTATAGATCTCGCCCATTCAAAACCAGTCTTTCGATTTCGTACATTGCTTCCTCTGCTACGCTTCTAGGAGTTGTAGCAAGTTCATACCTGTGTTTGCATTAATAAAACACCATGCTCTTCTTCAGAAGAAGACAATACTATGCCTTGGTGTAAATATGGAATATTTCATAAAATAAGCATTTCCAAGCACCGAAACACGTCTCAATCGCATACAGTCCAAATTTGAGATTAATGCCGTATGCTTTCCTATTCATTTCAACACATCTTCATTATCAGTCAAAGTCCTAAGCAGGTCATCCCTTTCAAATAAAATAAAATATTATTATTTTCACAGTAAACACCATTTTGCTGATATAACAAGTATTTGAAGCTAAAATCGCTTATGCCTTGCCTGACCCTAGGTTAAACAACCGATATTGTTGATTTAAGAAAGAACTAGTTAACTCACGGTTCAAGTACTTACCATTGTTTGCATAATAGACAACTGGTCTTTTTCCATAGTTCAGCTCTGTTATAGTCTTACTAACGATTGTACAACTGCCCTTTATACCTAGTATGATCAAGGTTAGTCTAAAACAAGGAAGAAATTAATTACTAAGTACACAGAAACACTGTAGTTGATTTATTTTTATGTATTTAATGTTTGTAAAGCGTAGTTACATGTCGTTGAAAGGAAAAGTTTTAAAGAAAATCAAAAATGAGATTAGGTTTTATGTTACAACAGTCAAGTCTTAGATATTCACTTAAGGAATATAAAGCTAGCTTAAGAAATAAAACCAAAAGCTCAATTATCAACTCTAAAGTTGAGGAATCTTAAAAAGCAACATGTAAACAATGTATAATTGTTTAGCAAGTTGGTAACTTGTTTGATGTTTCGCTGACCACAGTTATCCGTAGTATCGTGAGAACAATAAAATCCCAAGTCAAAGACACCCTTGCAATTTTAAAGTTTTGTCTTAGATTAATCTGTAATTATAAAGATGTAAACATTATAAAGATTTTTAACTGTCGTACATTAATAAACGACAGTCTAAATTTAAAGTTTTATTTATTTCATTAATTGATTACAGTCATTACAATTATGTATTGCAATACTGTGAATTTAAAGATATTAACAGAGGAACATAAAATTTTCATATTAGTATCTTATTTTCGTAATGGTACACAGAATGCACATGATGAATGGTAATATTCATTTGGATATCTGAACAGCTAAAATATGAGAATATGTGCCTCAGATAATCCGCATAAATGTTTGAGGAAACACAAACACCGTTACATCCACAGAAGATCGGTTTATGGGTCGCTGTTTCAAGAAAACGAATAGTTTACAAGTTTTTGCAGAAAATGCTGCCGATTATTATTGTCAGAATACCCCCTTTTTCAATTAACTTTTTGATGATGAAATTAGAAATGATTACTTCCAGCAAGACAATGCCATAGCACATACTGCCAATCGTGTCATACAATTTTTACAGGAATTTTATGATGATCGGTTAATTAGTAGCCGTTTGTTTCCACCAAGGTCCTCTGATCTTACTGTTCCCGGCTTCTTTCTATTCCCTTATCTAAAAAAAAATATGTGTAGTAATAGATCGCAGAACTTAGAAGACTTACAAAATATTAATTCACAAAAGTTATATGAACTTACCCCTGACACTATGGTGAATGTGTTTGAAAATCTTAAGAGAAGAGTGCATTTATGTTTAGAAAACAATAGTTTTTTTTTCTCTCTCATTTATTAGCAATCAGAATATTATAATACATACATATATGCAGATATTCTATAAGCTAATGTGATGGTTATGTACATGACATGGAAAGAATATCGCCCAGTGGTGTTATCTTACAATAGTAAACATATTTATGACATTGACAGTATTATATGACTAAGCAATCTAGTCTGCTATATCTGTAGGCCATAGCCTTTGTAGTCGTCTTTGGCAGGTATTATTCATTAGCGGTTGGACAATCGTATTTGGATGAGTTTCAAGCTTACGCATATGGTTTTTAGCATAATTGGTGATGACCTCTCGGATAAACGGTAGTTTCAGATCTTGATGTAGTGTTTGCTTTGTCACATACCACGGAGCATCTACTATGGCATGCAAACGTTTAGATTGGAATCTCTGTACTATATCAACATTTGATGAACTGGAACAGCCCCACAGTTCGACTCCATATATCCATATAGGTTTAATAACGGTTTTATAGATCAGTAATTTATTTTCAATTGCAAGACTAGATTTTCTACCTAGTAACCAGTATAATTGTTTGAATTTAATGTCCATTTCTTTTCTCTTCTTGGCTATGTGAACTTTCCAAGTAAGTCGTTGGTCCAAATGCATTCCTAGATATTTAATATGTTTGAATTGTAGAACTTCGATACCATTTATTATTACCGGTGGACATAGTTGACGCCGCAGTGTAAATGTAACTTGGACAGTTTTATTTTCATTTGCACAGATGCCCCATTTTTCCATCCATTTGCTAATAAGGTCAATGTGCTCTTGTACCTACTGGCTTGCCGTTTCTGGGTTATTGTGAGAAGAGAGAACGGCGGTATCATCGGCGAAAGAACCTGTTGCTGTTTGTGTTGTGGGTAAATCAGTGGTCCAATGACAATACCTTGCGGGACACCAGAGTTTATTTTCTTGATTTCCGGGAGTTCAGTGCCAATTCTTACTTGAAAATTACGATCTGCCAAGTAGGATTTAAGGAGGAGAAAATATTAGTGAGGAAAGGATGCTTTGATTTTAAACAGTAATCCTTGATCCCAGACCCTATCAAAAGCCTGACTGACATCAAGGAAAACCGCACAGCAATATTCCTTATTGTCAAATGATTTATTAATCACATCGGTTAGACGGTGCCATTGCTGAATGGTGGAGTGATGTTGAGGGATAATATCATCAAGAAAAGTATCTTCATGAATTCTTTTAGCTATTAGTTTTTCCAATAGTTTTGATAGTACCGGAAGTAGACTTATCGGTCTATAAGACGCAGGTTCATTAGGTGCTTTTTCCGGTTTTCATATCATTATGATTTGTGCGAACTTTAGTTGACTAGGCCAGTATGTTAGGCGAAGTATGAAGTTCAATAAAATAGTTATCATTGTTATACCTTTCCTGGGGAGTTCTTTTAGTACCCTCGCTGGTATAAGATCAGTTCCAAGTGATTTCTTGTTATTTAGATATTTTATCTCATTTCTTATTTCCGCTGGGGAGAAAGCTCGGATTGGAGGTGATAATTGCAAGGGCGCAGTTAGGTATTCTTCCACTTCATCATCTTGTTCGTTTCACGTGCTCTTCGTTTCTGGGCTATTAGTTTTTTAATGTCGAATGGAATATTTATTGATTGCCTCTGTCTGCGGTGAGCTGATGGGGTAGAATACCATCCTGCTTCTTGGATCGTGCTTATTAAATGATTTGTTGCGCTTTTCAGTTCCTCCGTTTCTTTTAGGCTGATATTAAGTTCTAGATTATTTTCAATAAAATCCCGAAATGCCTGCCAATCTGTATCTCGGTTACATATTTCTGAATAAGCTTCTCTAAATATAACGGTTGTACTAATGACAATTATAATAGGAGAATGATCCGACGACAGATCACAATTTGATTCAATACTAAGGTAGTTATTTGAAACCCCATTCGTGACAACAAAATCTAACAGGCCTGGAATCTTGTTTAGTTCACTTGGCCAGTATGTTGGTTCATTTGTCGAGATAAATGAATAATTTCTGTCAGTGATAACTTTATGTAGTTCTCTTTCTCTTTTTGTTGTCAGCCTAGAGCCCCAGTACGTGTTTTGCATTATAATCGCCTGCTGCAAGAAATCGATATCCAAGCGTATCAAAGAAGGGAATAAGCTTTTCTTTAGTGAATCTATGTCTTGGATGACAGTAAATTTCAGACAGTACCAGTGAACCGGGTAAATTTGGAACTTGAATTGTCGTGGCTTGTAGGAATTCTTCTTCATATTTTGGTAGCTCATAATGAGCGATTGTTCTTCGTATAATAAAAAGCTGTCCTACCGTGGGATGTTCCATCTGGGTATTCTGTATGATAAGTTATAAAGTGAGGTATTGTGAAATAGGTTCTTGTCGTGAAATGCGCTTCCGAAATTAACAGTGTATCAATTTTGTTTAAGTTTAAGAAAGTCATTATTTCTTCTTTGTGTTGTTTAGATCATTGGCAATCCACTGGGCTAGGTATTCTTAAAAATGTGGCCATTATGAGATTATTTTATTTATGACGGTGGTCAGCATGGATAGAATCATGCTGTTTTGTTGGAGTAGTTGATTAATAAGTTTTTCAATTCATCAAGAAATTTTGTTAAGTTCAATTCAGGACTTGTTGTAGTGTTTTGTATTACATTTGTTGGAAATACTGGTGGAACAGTGTTTGCTTTAACAGCATCTACATAACTGGGATGTTGATATATTGGAGTATTGTTATTTTGTTTGTCAATTGGTCTTATTTTCTTTTGCAGTTCTTGATAAACTGTACATCCTTTGTAGTTTGCAGGTTGGAGTCCTCCGCATAAAGCACATTTGGCGGGTGTTCTACGATCTTGTTTTGGCATTTAATAGTCTCGTGGGTACCACCACATTTTACACACGCATAAGGTCGATAGCAGTATGCCTTAGTATGATGACATGAGTGGCATCTAGTGCACTGCACAAGTTCTGTCTTTTTATGTGGGGGTTCTACTTGAATGCACATATTTTGTATATACTTCAGTTTGTAAATTTCTTTATTAGAAAACAATGGTCAACATTTTCAACATCTTTTGTAGAATCCTTTATTTACTTTGTTCTGTAACTGTGTATGCAACAATTTTATTTCAAATAAACGGCTATTTACATAGCCCATAACTACATAACCTCACTACTTCGACCGCAGGGACCACAGGACACTGGAGTCGGCAATGTAACCTTGAATATAGCTAACTAAAAGTGTAAACAAACACTGTCAAAATAAAGTGTTAATTTTAGATTTCTATCAAATAAATAACCTAATAAAACTTGAAATGTAAACTGTCAATTAACAGATTAATCTAAGACGATACTTTAAAACTCCAAAGGTGTCTTTGACTTGGATTTTTATTGCTCTTGGGATGTAGGTATGTAATTGTAACATGTGATCAACAGTTTTCAAATTAGAGATGGCTATGAAAATTTTCTGCGTATCTGAGATTGAACTGTAAAGAAATGTCAATTTAAACAACTGTCAAATTAAAATAATTTGTTTCTCTATTAAAATCTGTTTAATCTAATTATTGTAGTTTATTTGCTGTTTGATGTTGTTGGTTGAAAAAGTGTTTATTTTAATTTTATTTGAAAATGGCTTTTACTTTAGAGAAAAAATCGTTCATACAATAAAGTTTTATTTAATAGAAAATAAGTATACAACGTTTACATAACATGTGTTATTAATTTTAAAACAAAAACATGTAGTATAATAATATTAATCGGTATTTAAAACTAAACATACGCCTTGAAGCACCCAGTGACTTATATGCTCACTAGTACCCAAGTCTGCTTGAAACACAAGTCCCACTCCCATAGCATTTCGACGTGAAGATGTGGTGTAGACGGGTGTTCGCAAAGTATTTTGCAGTTTTAAACGAAAAGATTCAATTGGTATGACACATAGAATTGGTAAATCTTCAACAAGCACTTTCGGTGTCGATCGTCGAAGACAATCGTTATTTAAATCCCATCCTGCTCCTTCTAGATACAACCCATGTATTAAACAGGTTCCCTACAATGATAATGAAAACGGTTAAACGTATTTATCTTAATATACCGGGTATTTTCATAAGTAGACAACATTGATCAATTTAATTAAATTACAGAAAAAAATATTTTGGTTGCTCTATCCTATATGTATATTTGGTTGCATCAACAACTTTTACGGGAGGAAGCTATTTAGCTCTCCCATCCTGTATGTATACACACAGTAATAAACAAGGACAAAATCCATAATGGACTACATTATCACAAATATAGTTGAATTTATTTTAAATAATAGCTGTGGGATTAGACGTATCAATGTTAAGAAGACAAGGAGACACTCCCTCAATCTTTATGTATTATTATTTAAAAGAACATTTTCGGTTCGAAATGTTCATTTAACTAACGGTACAAAAAGAGCGAGGGAGTGTCTACTTGTCCGTTTTAAGCTTAGCAGGTCTATTACCATAGCCCTCATTTAAAGTAAATTCGACTATAAATTCTTTATACTCGGTGAAATATTAGAAGTGCTACTGGCAACATACAGTATGATGGTAAATGATTGAGGCTAGTTTGAATTTACTGCCATAAGAAATTATTGTCATGTTGGTAGCAAATACAGTAATCCTGTCAGTTGTTTATTTCTCATCAGTGGCGTCTGAAATAGGGATATATATTAATTGTTAATAACGATTTTGATCAATAGTTTTATCTTTTTAATTAAAACAATTAATACACAATAAACTTAGAATTTTGTCTTAACAATAATTGAAAATATTCCAAATTAATTTAACAATATTTTACAACAATTATTGTTCAAAATGCCCAGCAGAAATCATAAATACGGCGACCATGAAATATTATGTATTTATAAAAACCCCCGCCCCTATATTGATATAGCCATAACCAACATGTGAAATACACTAAAATTTGTAGCGGTAAATTCAAACTGTCCTCAATCATTTACAATCACATTGTATATAGCGATCGTGCTCTTATAAAAAAAATTAAAAATATATCTCTTTTAAGACGCTACACCCCAACACCCCCAAATACAAGAAAAAAGAGAGCACAATACTAAATGAAGCAAATGTTGAGGTATGGAGAAATTTAGAATGTAACATTGTGGAAGCATCACGGACAAAACAAATATTAAACTCCATGATTCACTGAATAAGAGGCTAAGGCTTTCATTCATGAAATATAAAATTATAGTAAGTCAAGAAAATCGATAATCGTAGTATATGTATTTTTAAAAACAATAAAACAAAGAAAAGAATGCGAACCCCGAGAAAACACACTGGGAGACATAATCAAGGGACACTAAAGGAGATTTACATGGTGCACCAAAGATTGTACGAAAAATGATATAAAACAGAAAATCGGAGATCACCGATACGCCAAATATAAATAGAATTGAAAAAAGCCAATGCGGAGAGTACTTTGAAAATGTCTACAGGGTGATTCATTAGCCTGTTTACAAATTTTGGCAGTGAAAAGTAGATGCATTTTAGACTTAAATTAATCAACCCTGATACACAAGGTACAAAAAATAAATTTTTCTTATTTAAAGAAAAGATATTTCAAATTCCAATCACTTTACTAATAATCTATAATAAAAACAATTTTTCATGAAGAAATGTTCATATGTATGTGGGTTCTATCTTTCTATGTTAAGATGTTATAGGTAGACGAGATACGACGAGAAATTCCTGGTTCTCGACGGTAGAGCTACTTATTACCAATTATTACATTTTTTTAACTGTCTTTAGTGACAGTTAATGTCAATTGCATTATTACAAGAATTGGAACAATTTACTGTTGTTATGTTTCAAATAATACATTTTTTAATTATTGCCAGTTGCTTTTAATTATATTTGATTTAATGTAACTGACTGCGGCCGTTTTCTATTTCCTTTTTAAGTTAATTAAGCCTGGTTACAAGATTGCAAAAGTTACAAAAATTTAATTCCAGCAGTTTATGAAAAAGTTTGCGACACTATCTTAACACAAATTTATGAAGAAAGATCTAAACCTAAAGTGTTTTAAGAGTTTGTGACTACATTTTGGGCCCAGACTCATCCACCGAAATTATGTGATTGGCTTACTTAACGCCCTATATTTCCACTAACAACCAATGCTAGAGCAAGGTCACATCAGATGACTGAAGGCATCCTTTCAATGAGTATTTGACGTTCTTGTGCCTGTACGATTTATGAATTAAAGATTCTAAGTATCGTCTTCGGTTTACAAACTATATAGTTGATTCTAGTGTTACGAGGTCGGACAAATATATAACGGGATTCATCAAATACAAAGCACAGGTAGTGTGGTGAGGTAGTGAGGTAGCCACAGGTGAAAATACCTCTAGCGTCCTTCGAAGTAATATCCCTTGACTTCTATGCGCCATTGACATCGATGATACAAGTCGCGGAAAGCCTGCTTAAACTTATCGCGAGGAAGTGCGTTTGGTTCGGCGGTAACATTCCGTTGAATGTTTTCCACGCCATCAAAGGGCCTTCCCTTGAGGGCCAATTTCAGCTGAAGAAACAGCATGAAGTCCGCTGGAGACAGATCCGGCGAATAGGGAGGATGTTCTAAGACTGGGACATTTCTTATCGCCAAAAACGTCTTCACAATCAAGGCAGAATGCAGAGGGGCATTGTCGTGTAAAAGGTGCCACTTACCGGAGGCTGCCAAATGCGGTCGCACACGTCGAATTCGTTTTAGTAAACGCGTCATGACAGCCTTGTAGTACAGGCTAGTGACGGTGACACCCGGTGGCACAAATTCTTTGTGAATGATGCCTTGACTGTCGAAGAAAGTGATCAGCATGGTCGTCACTTTCTTTTTTTGGAATTTCTTTGGCCTGGGAGACGTCTTCGATTGAATTTCCATGCTTTGTCTCTTGCTTTCTGGATCGTACTGGAGGCACCACGACTCGTTACCAGTAACAATTGACTCTAGGAAAGTTGGGTCACTGTTGGCTGTTGCAATGAAGTAGCGGGAGGTGTCCACTCTATGCGCTTTTTGCTCAGCGATCAAATTGTGCGAGACAAATTTGGCATAGACCTTCCATTGGTTCAAATCCTTCTCCAAAATGGTTCTAATGGTTTCACGGCTAATACTCAGCTCCTGTTCCATCATTCTCAGTGCCAGTCGTCGATCAGCCGCCACAAGTCGGACTTTTTTCATCGTTACGGGGTTTCTCGTTGTGATCGGACGACCCGGCGTCTGATCATCGTAAAGGTCCTGCTGACCTTCACGAAATCTGGAAAACCACTCGAAAACGCGAGTACGGGACATGGCCTCACCGTGGTACACAGTTTTCAACATCTCGAATGTCTCCGTGGCCGTTTACCCCAATTGGAAACAAAACTTAATGTTCGCTCTCTGCTCCATGTTTGACTTGTGTCACATGTGACAGATGCACTAACTTGTTCGTTCGCATGCATAGCCTACCACGCAACTTCTGACAGGATGCCGTTTTAACTATGTGTAGGCGAAAGTTCCAGCTACAATTTGGATATGATTTGGAAACAGTCAGTTTCTTATAGCGTCCGCAGCAGTGCCAACCCCGTTTCATATTTGTCCGACCTCGTAAATATATCACGCTTGTACTATAGTACTATGGCCCAATGGTGACTTGCGACGATGTTACCTGTAGGGCGAATCGGTCTTTATAAGACATAGCGCAAGCAGAGTTGATTCTACTGTTTTTATGCCAATTTCGACCGCACAAGGGTAGCAGTAGTTGCGGCACTAACACTTCTTTTGAATCGCTTACTCGCATCCCGGATGCTAGAAAGTTCATTTTACTTACCACCTCTGGACGTTCTTCAACATCTAATGGATCTACGAAACGTGTTACTGTAGTATATAATGTAGAACGATCTAGGGGCCAGTTATTTTTTCGGCAAGCAACTTGCACTAGGGCTGCTAAATACGTTTCTGGAATGTGTAGTCCAGACAACCACAAAACCATGGGATCTCCTTGTGCAGTCTATCATGGAATAAAAATTGCTATGAACTCCTTAACTTAAGTGGTCAATTATTTATTACCCAGTCAAAATACTGCTTCTGCCTACTCTGAAAATGTTGCATCCATCCACCTAAATTTTTGCGAGTATCTGGAGCTAACTTTCTCCACGAAGCAGGCAACTGTCCATTGTACAAGGAATATGCTACATTATCTAATATTGCGTCCATTCCAATTTCTCCGACGAGCGCCTTCTTTAGCTGCTCTAATGTGCGTTTCATAACTGCCAATAGTTTATTAAATCTTTCCAATTCTTGTAATAAAACGATGATTGTCGGAGTCATCACTAATTGGAAATATTTTCGTACTTTCCATATTTCGTATTGGGGTGGTAATTTATTAAGTATATCATTTGCAACGTTCATTATAAAATCTTCCCTGCTAATTCCTTCACCAGCGGCACCTAAAGTACATAACATTTTAAGTGAACTATTAAAAAATATAACATTTATTGAGACAGTTTAGTCAGATTATAACATTCTTTAAATTTACAGCGAAAAATATCTATAATACAGCATTTTAATTTTAAAGCTACAAATAATTTATATTGAATGCACAATTATTGACAGCATCTATTTAATAGCAAGCGGTAAACGATCTTGATCTATAATTAGTTAGCTGTTAAAAATTTCAGTTATCAAAATTGATTGCTTCGACAAATAGACGAAAATTCGGTTAAGTAATAAACTTGAAAGCCTTTTGTGGCCATCATTTTCCATTTTTATAAACAAGATTTCTGATAAATTTCAAAATACCTAATTTTTTTCGAAATGCGGTTAGAAATGTGTTACTAATTTCAAACCAGTACACGGGACAGGTCTTCTTTCGCGTTGATCACTGTTACCGCGTGGCATGTTGGCACTCTCGTTAAGATTTGGGCGGGCTTCGATTTCGTCCGATAATGTGTATGTAAGAATCAACAAAATGGTGGGAATACCGTGTGATTTCCTTTTCGTTAAATACGAATAAAATCAACTCCGTTGCTCATTTTAAACATTCCCATGAAGACGTATCGTCCCAACAAGAATTCTGCACCTCAAGCTCTCGTTTTTGGCCAGTATACCATTCTACAATTGCATCGTCTTCACAACTTTGCGCAACCCGCCAGTTACGTCAACCCAGCAACGCCATTATTCAAATGTTGTGTAATTCGACGTTATTACCCAGTGACATCAGCCCAGCTGTCCTTTTCTGCCCTAATTTTTTCCTTGGTGTAGCCGACCGTGAGCCAGCATACCTTCATACCTTTCTTTGCCTTAACGCCGACTCCGTCATCATCATCATCATCAACAGCCTTTCCGTCCCACTAGTGGGCATCGGTCTCTTCTCTGCCACGTGTTTCTCCTCAGCGCTAAGGTAGAAACGCGGAGGACCTACAGTTTAACGTCGAATCCGAACGACAGAAATTCCAGAGAAGGTTTTTAGCATTAAGATCCCACGGTTGCAAGTCGAATTGGGAAATTGTGTGTGGTGGGTTACAAACAACTCGAAACAAGATTTTTATAAATCTGAATAGTTCTGCTTAGGTTTCGTACCCAAGCCAGAATCGACGTTTTATTCAGAAAGCGAGCGCTCTACCAACTGAGCTACCACCACACCGACTCTGTATTATGATAAAAATTAACCGTTTTATTAAATTCAGTAGTGAATATTGTTGACGGTGATTTATGAGACGTCAGAACAGCTATAGTACCAAGAAATGGAGCAACCTTCTGTTGCCGTTTGTTTGTTAGATTTAATAGTTAATTGTGTTTCTCATGCTGTGAACTCAGTTGTCATTTGGTAAATGGTAAGTAGCCCTTTATTTTTATTCACACCGGTTTGAGCCTCAAGCCCAGTCTCGACTCACGAGGCCATTTTTGTTGTATCATTACTTTAAAACAGGACCGACTCTGGTGCTGATTTAAACGTTGTTAGTTTGTATAAGTATAGACATTTATCTTATTTTATTATTCAATAATCTTATAATCATTATTTGACAACCTATGACTTGTTTTGTGTACTTTCCTTTTTTGTGTGTATTTTATCAAAAGCATTGAGGCAGGAGGAGGCACAACATGGTAGGTTCGACTCACGAAGCTGGCGGTTCTTGGTCCTTTTACGAAGATCTACGTACAGCTGCGACTTAAAAAGATGGCGGCCACTTATTTTGACATATCCCTAGCACTACCCGAAGAGCCTTTTCAATCGGTTTTGTAGGTGCTTGTAGAAAACATTTATTTGGCGCGTAACATTACCAAATGATAATCATTTAACGGGCAGACATGTACACATACATACAACGTGTGTTCAATTGACACCCATCTTTGCTTTATAAAAAATTTATTCGACAATTTAATTACAAATAATTACCGTCACAGTTAAGGCATTGTTTTACTAACCGACGTATACCCTGCTCATAGAATTATTGTGGCTGCTAATTGAAGTAGCCTTCCACAGCTATCTGTATTTCTGCATCAGACTCAAAATGCCGACCTTTTAACGCCTTTTCCAGCGGAAATATGAAAATCGCAAAGCGATAGATCCGGGCTTTAGGATGGACGGTCCAAAATCCTCCATTTATTTCGTTGAAGACTTTCTTTTATTACATTAGCAACATGAGGTCTAGCATTGTCGTGCAGCAAAATGACCCCACGCGTAAGTTTTCCTGGACATTTCCGTCTTGTTGCTTGATGAAGCTTGTTCAAAGTTTCATTGTATAGATTTGCATTGACATTTACTCCAGGTTCCTTAAATTCCATCAACAAGGGTCCTTTATGGTCGAAAAAAATGTTAAAATCGCTTTGCCTGCAGAAGGTTGTACTTTAAACTTCTTCGGTGATTGTGTACTTGAATGTTTCCACTGCAACGACGATAACTTACTGGATGGTTCGTAGTAATGGCACCAAGTATCGTCACCAGCAACTGTTGATAGAAGAAAGTCATTACCATTTTGCCTATAGTCTGTGAGGTGTTGCAGAGATAAACCCATTCACAAGCATTTTTGTTCATTAGACAAGAGACGAGGAATCCATTGCAAACAAACTTTGCTGTAACCCAGATTAAGAACAATACTATGGACAGAGTCTACACTCGCACCAACAATTTCTGCAATTTCTCTAATTGAAATTTGACGATTTTCTCTAATTCCACACATGCTATATTGTTTTCTGTTAATGCAGTACACCGTGCACCTGGTCGCGGCTCATCTATAGTCCCCTCTTTTCCATTTTTAAATGTTCGGCACCATTCCTCCACAGTTGGGTGCGCAATAGCATTTCAATACACTGCTTGCATTCGCGTATAAATCTGCAGTGGCTGCACACCGTCAGCGCATACAAATTGTAGGACCGCACGCGGTGCAAACTTGGACGTATTATAAACAACAAACGCCATTTGAATATCAAAGTTTTAAAAAGTCTGAATTAAATTCAAACGCCAGGAACTTATTAATATGTTACTTGAGGATGATGATGATGATTTGAAGAACGAGATCTAGGACGCGGTTTTCCAAGCATTTCTTTGCACCCAGCCCATATTTGGCCCATTGTACACTCTAACTAAGAATTTTGCCTATCTGGGGTAATTCCAACTCCAGTAGTGATTTTTAACGTGTCACACATCGTAGTGGCACGGGACCTACGGCTTTACTTCTTATCCGACAGAAGACGCATTTTCAGATTTTTTCCCACTAGAAAAGTCTCGCCGACCTCAGCCAGGTTCGATCCCGCGTCCCTAGAATCTAAAGGCAGACGCGCTAACCACTAGACCACCGAGGCCGGCAATATGTTACTTACAAACACTTCTAACACTAACAAACGTCATTAGAATTATTGCATTTGTTTTCAAGGCTAAGTTGATCAAAGATGTGTTTCAGTTGAACAAGCCTCGTATAATTCAATAGCAGTAATAAGGTACCTACCAGCCTGTGGTTGAAGTTCGATCAAAACTGTCCACATTTCTTTCACAGCTTGTGTATAATACCCAATTTCTGCGTTGGGATGTAACCCAAAAACTTCCGGACTGTTAACTAATGGCAATTCATCAATTGCGGCTGAAAAAACAAAATATGAGACGAAAATAATTTATTTTAAAATATAATAGAAACACATTAAAAAAAGCGGCACAAGAGTGTACAGTGTGACGAAAATTAATAGCAAAACAAGAACCAAATAAACAGAATGCTGCTCAAACGCAATTAAGGAAAAATTAAGAAGCAGAAGAAGAAAGGTATGTAAACGTTTTATCTGACAACCAAAGCAGCACAAAAATATGACCTACTTAAATAATAAAAGATAAAGGTAAATAACAATGGTAAAAGAAGTAAAAACAACTACATTTTGTGACAAAAATAGAAATAATTCGCAAACGCTTAAGCCGGTCCCAGACACATCGCAAATATTCACAAGTGCGATTATTTACGAGTATAGCCAATGTCCAGTCCTACCTCCCACACGCCTCGTAGATACTTGTACAATTAACATTCGGGAGTGCTTGTGATTCAGACTCGTTATTAATCGCGAGGTTCCACGAGCTACTCAAAATA
>JABXWE010019523.1:0-20793 GCA_014611495.1 Limonius californicus | reverse complement strand
GTATCACACGTAAAGGAATTGAACTTGAAAAACAACCTAACAACATAAACAGGGAGGATGGTTTTAGACTCAGTAAAGCTTGGACTCCAGTAGTTTATCCTCTAAGGACTCCTACGCATCATCGATCACACGATCACGCTCCACCGGATCCGTCCTTGCCCAACGGTGACAGCCAACCAGAACTCCGTCGTTCTGCCCGACTGGCTCAAAGAGGTTTAAATACCTGCGCTTCCCGGATTTGAGTTCAGTGTTATATTCACTCTGAAGATGCAAGCTGCAATGTCTTGCGAAACGTTAGTTTGTATGGGTTCACAAACAGCTAACAGGCATAAGCCGATTAAGTATTATTGTCCTGGCAAACAAAATACATCAAGATCAAATCCTTCTCCGCCCCAAGGTTTGGTTAATATAAGCACACGGCCCTGTTTAGGCAGGCAGGGCCTACGAACAAATATGGCTCAAACTTCTAGAACAAATGCTTGCAGAGGCAGACAAGCTACAGGTCGGACCTTACCTTATCATGCTGGGTGTAGTTCCCAAATGACGACGCGGTCTAAGCCGAAAGTAAATTGTAATATTGACATCTTAAACAATGTTAAGTGAGTGCAAAATTCAGGAAATCCTCACAAATTCTTTGTTAGCAAATTTGTATATCTTAGTCTTCTATCTTTTTCTTCTTTAGATACCATCTCCATTTAATGAAGGTTGGCAACGATTGTGCTGATCCAGTCTTTATGTTCTTCAGCCCTGAACTTTTTCTTCGGCCTGGACCGCGTCTTCCTTCTATTTTCCCTTCTATCATTAGTTTTGGTAATTGGTTTTTGTGGATTTTTGTGACATGACCAAGCTAGGAGGTTTTCCTTTTTTTAAATCGCATTCAGTAATTATCTGTCCCTGTTCATGCGTCTGAGTACTTTATTGTTTGTAATATGTTCAACCCATGATATTCTACGCATTCTTCGGAACACCCACATCTCGAATGCTTCTAGCTTGTTCGTCGCTTTTTTGCTTAGTGTCCAAATCTCCACCTCCGTATGGCAATATTAAATAAACATGGCATTTCACAAATCTGTATCTTACATTTAGGGGGAGGCTCTTATTACATAGCAGATTTATCATTTTCAGGAGGGCCGTTCTGGCTGGATCTATTCTTGTTCGTATTTCCAGTTCTGGGTGTAGATCCTCGGTTATCCAGCAGCCAAAGTATTTAAATTTCTTCTTTGTACTGATGATTAATGTAACACTGTATGTTGGGGTTTAATTTACAAAATACCAATGCTGGTACAATTATATACAAAATCGCAAGATGAAGATACGGTTGTTGGGTTTTAAAAGGTTGTTGTTGCTATTTATCTAAACTATTTAAAATTTTTCCTTTTTTAACTAGCAAATGGTTATAGTACTTCTCCTTTATAATAATAATTAACAATAGTTACGAATCGATAAAATGATGTTTTCCAGAACAGAGAGTCTACATTATTTCAGCAAAATATCATTAGTTCTGATAATAAATATTTAAAATTTTTACAGGATGTTCTTCCCCTATGTTCAAAACTTGTTCGAGTTCGGGTGTGGACATTACTTTAGGTCCTCCGCAATAGTAAGCATGTCTTTCGAGTACCTGAAGGGAAAACAGTTGAGATTGCCATAAAAATGATAACCCTCTACGGAATTATCATTAACTCAACCGTATATTAAAATTATATCTACTATTTCAGCATTGAAGTACAAAGACATACTGCTTTGAACATTTTATAATCACATTATTCAAAGAAATATCGAATACTAATGATTTTTTTCTCATTTGTTAAAAATATATAAAATGAACACGCTTATATCTCAAAAATGATGGTTTTGAAGGCCCTTGCTTATAAAGATTTTTCGACTTGTTTTGAACCATCTCTTAAATATTTAACACTTTTTCTCGGCGCCTTGTATACATAATAAACCTATAAAACTGTGGTATCTAAGATCATTCTGCACCAAATACAGAGGTATGTTTGGAGATTTACTCCGATTCTGAGAAGAAAAATAGTTCTAAAGCAGGAAAACAAGTAAAAAATTCCGGTAGTTTCGCAGAAATCAGTTCTAATGATCGCAGTGCTCAAACAAACTTTGATCGGTGTAACAAAGCAAAGAGCCCCAGGTCCGAAGAAACTGCGGTGACTTCAGGAACAGGTGTAATGGATCTCCACAGCTGTTGCCATATCCACCTCACTTCACAGTTTCTCGCTCCGCTGAAAACGTCCTGGTCCATAGGCGCGCGGAGCCATATTTTCAACGTCTCCACGCTTGACACTGATAGCCTTTCCTAGAAATACTTATTTAATGATAAACGCAATTTAACGTGTTGTTTCGAATTAAGATAAAGTATTAAAAACAAAGCGTGGAAGGTCTAAGTTCAGAAAATACTTGGAAAAATAGGTCTAGTTAACAACTTGGCAAATTTATGAATTTATTTGTCGCTGAAGATAACAATGAGAAATTAACGAGGTGACATGCCGATTTTGCTTACACGAATTCTAAAGATCACGAGTCGTCTATTTCAATTTTCAGTTAAATTAAATTTCGACCACCTACGCGATTCCCACCAGAGCTTTGACATCTTGGAACTAATGTCCCGTCATTATTTTTGCCTAACAAAAATTTATCAAAGAAAAACTGCATCCGCTTCTCTTTAAATGTTCCGGATCCAGTAATTTTTTTACGTTTGGGACGCCGCATGACATAAAATACAATTTTAAAGCTACCGATGTCAGGTTTTAGAATAAGAGTTCCTGGTGTGTATTAATATATCAGATATATAAAATATATGAGTGCAGTCAGCGATTTTCCGGCGGCAGCCCTGTCTGCGTCGCATATCCAATTTTCCAGTGTCCAGCTAGGGCAATAATACTTGACGCCAACCTGTGTCACTAGCTTCTTCAGCAACTGCTGGTACCTTTTATTAGCAGACGTTATATGGCAGTTAGTCGGACAAAAGAAAAAATCTCATTTCACACAGGGAGCCGTCTGCAGATAAAAGAAAAGTTTCACGTATATGACGACATAACAATAGCCGCATATAGTAATAACGGGGCCAACAATGGAGAGCGCAATATAGCACTCTGCCAGCCAATTGTCTGTCAATCTTATGCAGAAGTAGACAGAAATTGAAAAACACAGTCTCTCCGACTGCATCCGCTTCTTAACTTTTTAAACTCAAACAATACAATCGCTTCTATATTCAGGTGGAAAATCCGTTTTCTTTGCTGATCTCTGGAAATTTATTACTTGGACTCTGTGCCCTAGTAACCTTCTTTCGTATCACGACATCTTAACCACCCGCAAAGCCCTATAACGCACCATTGGAAATAATACGCGAAAGACAAATTAGTAGCATTTAAAGTTCTCAAAATTGGCTCTCTTTCTGTATTAGAAGCAAACCGTTTCAACTGTCGACTAAAACGTGATCAATTTCGTTAGAGAGTTCTTCTTCGAGTGCTTTATTTCTTACGAGACGTCGCGATCTTTTCTCTTATGTCTGTGTTGCACGTTTAAAATGCCATAGACATAGAGGACCTAGCTTAACGTGGGCTCCCAACCACGCGAAGTGTAAACACTTCTACTCCAGAGAAGATTTACTAGGCCGAATACCTTGCTGGTTTGCCAATACCTTGCGAGGGAAAACTGCTGTTTAAATTCCGATGTTCCGGTATTGGAAATTGAACCCAGCACCTTCAGCGTAATCCCTAGCCCATGACCGTCTTAAATTAAAATTAGTAGCATTTGACGTTGTCATAATTAGCTCTCTTTCTGTTTTATCATGGAACCGTCTTAACTGCTGACTACAACGTGATTTAGTTAGACTGTTAGATCAGATTACTATAATTTGGGAACCCATAGACATACTAAACCATAACAAATGTAACGTAAATGCTGGAAGATCGTTTATTGCAAAGTTGTTGACTATAAGATTAATTTTTTTTTAAATGTGTTTGATGCCAGGGCCATTAGCGCTCAGTATTAGTACGTACATTAGATAACAATGCTCGTTGTCTTAATAAAATTTAATACATTCGTCACCGATTTTTCTGAGTTGGATATGATGATCTCTATGGTGTCTCCAAGATGATTTACTATTCGGTATCGAAAAAATATTGGACACTCAATTAAAATAAGATGTACAGTTAGTTGAACACTGCACACTTCATAAATTGGTGGGTTTTGTTCTTGCAACAAGTAATCGTGGATAGCTCGGATATGTCGAGATCTTAAGTGGTTGAAGAGAAATTTGTAAGAGGCAGTTCAGGAAAATTATGCTACATTCATGATGAAACAGAATTTCTATCGCTTAAAAAGCTGTCGTTTATATAAATATCTTACATCCTATTCAGGAAGATTGTGTTATAACCCCAAGCAAAACCATCAGTTATTATTTAAATTAAAATATAAATTTCCTTCAAAAGTAGAAATTCGCATAAACGATACTTTTGTTGCTCTATTCAGGAAAATTACTTTAAATTCTCTACCCATTTGTCTTTCAAATCCATTTCTCACTCCCGTGAAATGTAAAATACTTGTATACATATTATTTTTCGAACCCTATTAAGGAAAATTGCGTTAAAACTACACGCATGGGTATTTCATCTCTTGAAATACATTTTTCACTACGTAAACAGAGAACATTTTAGTGTACTACTAAAATAAAACAACCAACGGTGTATAACACCATAGAAAAATGCATGGTGCTCTATTAAAAATACAGGTGCATGTAAACATTAGAAAACTGGGAGTTCTATAACAAATTTATCTCGTCAACGAAACATTCCTTCTGTATAAAATCTCAACGTAGGCTAGGTATTATTTGTAGATATCCTGAACTAAACGTACAAATGTAACCCACCGGCTCATTCAGATTCTTTGAATTCCTTTATAACCTGTCCAACTCAAATTATGTCTAAACCACATTTCCTTAAAATGTTCATTGATGATAGTTTTGGAAATCCGCGAGTTCGAAAATAAACATATATGTTGGTACATAAAATAATGTGAAATTACATAATGGAAGCTCAGTATCAAAGAATTTCATTCTCATGTTTTGACAGATAATATTTAGAATGGCGAGGTTCTACACTCCGTGAATAAGAGCATGGCCTACAAGGCGCACAGTCAGAGCTCCCATCTCCGTGCTCTCACACCCGGTTGTCGCGCTACACATGGTGGGCATCACGCATTATTTCCCCTTATTCGTTCGAACACAGGTACCTAATTATTTAAAGCGGCTGGGTAGGCTGCCCGCCAAGAATCGAGTCGCGAATTTGAAATCCCGACCCTCCGCACAGGAACCGAGTGCTCTAACCACTGGACCACGCTGGCGCTAATAATATGTAAAATACTTATCTTAAAACGGCGTAGTGGTATTTGCACTCGTGCTATTTCCAGCATGTGCAATATTCGTGTCACTTAGCAAGATACGAGGGGAACTCAAATCCTTATCTACCTAACCATGAACACTATAGCTAAACGGCCTATGCTTCTAATGTTATATTTTCAAAAGTTTTTGTATGTGCAATCTTGTCCAGATCTGCACACCCGTTTCAAATATATTGTGTTCAATGGTATTAGAAATTAATGTTGTAAAACACCGAAGTGTAATAAAATACTTGCCAAAAACTATCTGTTACGGGATGATGGCGGTCTGCCGAGAGGGAGCTCAGTCTTATTACAAGGTTAAATTTTGGTGTAAACAATTTCGTTGCGAACGGGAATCCGTTGAAAATGACTCATGATCGGGCATACATTCAGATGCCACTAATGAAGAAATGCGTCAGAAAGTTGAGGCTATGGTGTTAAGAGGATTGACGTTTGCAAGTTGCAACTATATCTATATTATTAGGAATTTCTGAGGGAAGCCTCATTACCATTTTACACGATAAATTAGGCTTGAGTAAGGTATCAACGCGGTAGATTCCAAGGCTCCTTAATCCGGTACAAAAATTGCACCGCCAACAAATTTAGGATCATCATTTGTTCACTTCAGAAAGGGATTCAGAGTATTACGAATAG
Organism: Limonius californicus; assembly: GCA_014611495.1. Classification (NCBI taxonomy): domain Eukaryota; kingdom Metazoa; phylum Arthropoda; class Insecta; order Coleoptera; family Elateridae; genus Limonius; species Limonius californicus. The sequence continues at coordinate 14,745 of JABXWE010019523.1, read as the reverse complement.
TAACAGGTGACGAAACTTGGGTTCATTACTGGGATCCTGAGACGAAACAAGAATCCAATTGGTCCATAATGATTTTCCACCTCGCAAGAAAATCCGAACCCAATTTTTTGCTGGGAAGTTAATGGCTAGAATTTTCTGGGAATATTCTTGATCGAATATATGCCAAGAGTGACTACATTTACTGGAGAAACTTATGCCAATACTCTAAAATATCTAAAAAAGTCATTTGTGACAAACGCCAATATTTGCTTCAGAAAAGCATTTTGCTCTTGCGTGACAATGCACGCGTCTACAAGGCTTGAAAGGTCATGCTGTTTTAGAGGAATGTTTGTTTCAGGAGATTGACCACCCACCCTACAGGCCAAATATGGCTCTATCTGATTTTTATCTGTTTATAAAACTGAAGAAATGTTTAGAGGGCGAAGACTTTACTCAGACATCGAACTGAAAGAGGTTGTCGATGACTACTTCGCTAGTCTGTTAAAGGAATTTGTTCTGAAGGTATAAACCAACTTCCGAACAGATGGCGTAAGTGGCGTTGATATAGACAGATGTTACAGAAAAAAATAATTATATACGTTTTTGTGTCTCTTTTGTTTCATGGCTAGGTATATGAGGTTTTGAATTCCCCTAGTATCTAAAAGGAGTAACATGACATTTGCGTCCTGTTTTCCAAGTACCAATACTATTCTACTTCAACGTTTTGAATTACTAATTGCCGTTTGTGATGCTGTCCCTTAAAGTATTGGGTTCTCCACTTTTGTGCCAATAAAACTGGCAAAATAAAAATTGCACGCCTTTTAGTTTCCCAGCAACATCGTGAGTTTATCATTAAACCCCTAATCATTGCTCATCAATCCTTTCCAACACTCTAAAACGACATTCAATCGAGGTAGAAAAATAAATGCATAGCTGTTATATTTTAGAACTTCAAACTTCAATAATTTCTCTAGCTTTATTCATTGATTAATAAATAAATGCAGTATTATTACTAATAACAACAGTTGCACATGATTTATTATCTTGATAGGTATTTCGACGTACTTAAAACGATATTGTCAGAAACAAGACGAGGCCGATGTCAAACAGTGGATGCAAATGGCAAGTAGGTGGATGCAAAATGTATCTAATTATGCCTCACCGATGTAACTGACTTGTGCTTCCGACGCCACTAGTCGTTAAGAAAACATTGTTCTATAGATTCAATTCTGGAACAATGTACTTTGTTTAAATATGATCAAACTTCAATGTAATGTTACTGGCCTATTTTTTAACTGCGACTGAATTCCGTTTCTGAACAGCATCCTAGCTGGTAGATGGTAATGCTCTTAGAACCTATGAACAATAAGTGGTCTGGACATAAATACATTTCTTTTTGGCATTTTTACGCGGAAGATAATTACAAAAGGGCCAAACGGCACTGGTCCAAGTGCGCCTGCACCGGTCAAACTAGAGAACGTTGATTGATAAAACTTAAACTTATCAATCAACGCTAGAGAATATAAAACACACGTGTTTTTGTTTATTTCAAGAAGGTTCTATTGAATGTAACAAGTATATTTTTTGAAAATAATTGGCAACAGGAGTTTTTAAAATTGTTTTCCTGCAATCATATAAACCTTCTCTCAAAACGTTTCGAACTTTCGTTACACTTTGTTAAATAAATATCAAAACAAGTGAGAAGAAATTTAAGCAAAACTAAAATTCCTGAGTTCATAAAAATGCCCAACCATTTTAGATGTATGAAATTTATCTTCGGTTGCATAGCGGAGCGCTGCGGACGCCGGTCAAACGGTATTCGTAGACCAGCACAATTCGCGCTGGTCAGTACTTGGATGGGTGGACCAATATAGTGGCATATGCAACCGGTCGTGCTTCGGAGGATACGTAAAACCGTCGGACCCGGTTGTCATACAAACATCATTGACAATCGTAAACCTTGTAGTGGAACGTCTCTTCTCTGTTCGACGGGTTAGGCTAGCCTCCTGCCCGGCATACGTGCAAAAGAGGGCTCACAGGACCTACTGCACTGTAAGTAATTAACAGGTCACTGACCTGTACACAGACGAAGAAGAAGAAGAGTAATTTAACTTCAATACTTTTTAAACTTCAGAAATTAATGGTGAATGGGAAATATTTGTAGGAACGTGTAAATATTAGAAAGAACCCGAAAAGAGAGTAAGAAAAGGATGACCCATAGTTTTTCGATCTCACACAGCATATCTACAGGGTGAGTCTACTAGGACTAATTAGCTTGAGATCTCGCTTATATGAAATATTAAAACAAATATTTTGGAAAGATTGTAACTGCTCATAAATATTATTTTTTCAAAAATTAAAACGCTGGCCGTTGCTTGGAACGTTGTCTTCTGTAACGTTCCATTTTTTAAATTCCCTTTGTTAAGAGTTCCCCTAAAATGTTTAAATGAATGTTTTGAATTTGGTCTTTCAATTGAAATTAGTGCGGTAATAAGGTAAAATCGTAAATAAAACAAAAATACCTGTAACCATATAACCAGAAATAGAATTGTGCCGATACTATCGTCCCAGGCACATTTAAATACGCCATTTCGCATTTACAAATTATTGTGTGTCAACTGTTACCTATTGCCATCATAAATAAAATTTTAATATAATTAAAGAACCCAGTAGCGGTATATCACTATTATATGTAATAATGACATCACCCAACAAAGAGTCTAAATGGACGTTCTGATGAAGCAGTAGGCTCTGGCGTTGAAAACCCGATATAGCGTCCTGGGCTTTGTCATTTTTATAATTTCTTTTTATATACCTAAATTCAAGTTTTTTTATAACGTTAGCAGTCTTAGCGGACTCACCCTGTACATATTCCATTTATTGTATGTGTCCTGTCTAAATTTTGGTAATACCTTACACCAGTGCTTTTTTTGTGGTGGAACGCGCCTGAACGGCGTTCCCGCACCTATTTTCGAATTGGACAAAATTTTGGAATTTACCATGTACTTCTTTTAAATTTCATTTAAATTAAAATTTGAAAATCATTATTTTAAATAATAAGCTTAAGAGGGCGTAACTTGCGGCACCATTTCTTCTACAAAAAAAAGCATTGCCTTATAGGAAGACAACAAAGTTGTACATCTATTTTGTGTTAATCTGTATTTTAATATCAAAATGAAATCTAAACCATATGTGCAGATAATACTTCAGTATTTGAAAGAAATGTTTAATTTTTCACGGCACGCATAATTTGACATTTTTGCACACTGCACCTACAAATATTGTGACAACCTTACCTCAGTTGGTAAAGCGCTCGCTTTCTGAGAAATCGTGGATTCTAGCTTGGGTTCGACACCTAAGCATAACTATGCAGATTTATAAAAATCTTGTCTGCAACCCACCACACAGAACTTCCCAATTCATGGGATCTTAATGCTCAAAACCTTCTCTGGAATTTCTGTCGTTTGGATTCGACGTTAAATTGTAGGTCCCCCGTGTTTCTGCCTTGGCTAAGGAGGAACACATGGCAGAGAAGAGGCTGATGCCCAGCAATGGGACAAAAAGTCTGTCAAGTCAATATTAAAGGGAATGACAAATTTCTATGTATTATATTTCGCATTTGGGAAAAACTGTTACCTAACCCATATCTCAAACTGTTCACTTATATTTACTTCACACTATAACAAAAAACATTGCACTTAATAATAACAAATAAAATATCAAATACATTCACAACAGGTTTATTTTTAGTTAGAAAACTCAATAACAGCTCAGATACCCTTCAGAATGAATTATTATTTATGTATTAAATGTTAAATTATCACAATTCAGATAATATAAAATTATCAGTTGTTAAGTTCAATACATTTTTGCGGGTGGATTTTGTCGGTCAAATAATAAAGCAATAATAATATCGACAGATTGTGCATTTTTATGTTTTATAAATTGTGAATACTGCATTCTTCATTATTCCAGTAAAATAGCTTACCTTTATGCAAAATCCCAATTTGTTACAATTCCAGTATTAATTAGTGGTCAAAATTCTAAAATATTTGCATCAAAAATATATAAAATATTCCAAAAATCTTAAATTAATGGCAACAGATTACAAATCTCGTCTAGAAACTCCTTGCTGCTTGATTTATTTATGAACATGTTAATTGGATTGCAAAGACAGTGATTATGTCTTCTAGTATCATTTTCGCGTAAAGTTGTCTTCTATGATAGAACGTAAAATAAAAATTGGGTAAAACAAGAGTTAATCGGGAAAATGGAAAAACAAACCTGAAACTACAACAGGAACCTCATAAAGAAACCCGGAGATCCTCCCATACGTGGAACAGCATGAAAGAGCAAATAAAATTACATATGTTCGTATTAGGAGGAATAAACAACCCAATAAAAAGTCCATTGCAGGCGTAAACTTTTATAAACATTAGTTAATGAAAGGTTGCCCAGTGGCGAAGGCTTTTAATCATCCACGTGTGGTCAAGTAATCAAACCAAGGATACGAATTTAAAAAACACTTAACCTCAATAGTGACGCATTATTTTTAAGGCACCAACAGAAAAGTTTATTAAGTACAATCAACAAGACTGGAGATATGCGCGGATTAATTAAACTTTCAGATGAGACATCAATCAGACGGCGCACAGAATTGGCTAAAGTGAAAAAGCCAAAGAACGTTGACAGTAAAAGTATTCAAAGTTAAAATGCATTTTATCCGGTGATCTTTTTATTGCCCCAGGAATCGATTCCTGGAAGAATAATGGGCTTAGGTAGTCGGTGAGCAGTTCACTATCACAATACCCACCGCGAACAAGGTAGGAGAAATGGCGGCCTCCATTAGTTTCGCAGTTGTTAAAGGCAAATGACGTAAGCTGGGAGAAAGGATATAAAAACTAAAAAGGGTAGGTTTTATTATCATCCCCTGCATTCGGAAATCTCTTTCTTTAATTTATCCCATTCGTTCCTTTCATCCAGTGGCACTCAGGGTGGCGACACATATAAACTGCTTCACCTTATCCTTCTTCGCTTTAGCGGAGAGGTGCTTAAGTTCACCGCAACAAACCCGCATCTTCTCCGCGAGGAACACGCGAAACGCGCAATTTATTCAATCACAGGAAAATATTTCAGAACTGTCCTAAAATGCACTCACGTTCAAGATCTTTTTCAATGAGTCAAGTCTAGCCCGATCTAATTCAAACTAGGTATTTCCAGACAGCTGCCATAAGGAAAACTCATTCAATTATGGGGTTAAAACGTGCGTTGAAAGATTGAATTATTCTATCACCTTCTGATTTACAACAGAATCCATAGAAATACCCTGGAAGTCTTCGTTTCAGTTGCTATTAAAATTATAATAATTCTATGAACATAACACGCTAATTTAAAATAACCCGCCCGGGAAGTTTATACACCAGGGGCGCATAATTGTAATAACGCAGGTATATATGAATTGTTATATACTGCAATTGTCAGTGATTTTTGAATTAGACATTTTTATTCAACTTCTATATAGTATTTAAAAGTCGAATGGCAAACTGAAAAAGAAGTATGTGTTCCTTTTCAAATGTGAAACACACGGAAAAGAATTTTCTAATTCGAAATATACCGTAATTTACACACTATTTAAACAGCGTCAGTATCTGGAAATAATTCAAGCTTTAAATTAAAGAGACTTTTCTAATTAAAAAAAAGTATTAAATATATCGTACTCTAATTCTTCCATTTCTAATCCACTTAATATGAATATAGGGAAACTTCTTTACTACCCCTCGTAAACAACTAATGCGTTCCCTGCAGTTCAAGTAACCGAAGAAATAATCGACTGCCACAGGGCCAATTCGCTGCCAAATTGATTAGTTGGCTGCTAATCCAACTGTTCGTCAGATCAACGACAGTAAACACTTTTGGTGCTTATATTACAGGTGTTTTATTTCACATATGTAAATGAAATACATATCTTCTTATTTCCAACTATTGCTGTTTCAGTTTTAACAGATTACTAAACACATAGACATTATAAATATAAAAAGCTGTAAATCTGATTGTTATCCCAACTTTAATTAAAGTTATCATTGTATGTTCATATTTCAGACTGATTTTAATAATGAATACAACATTCCATACACATATTCCCCATGAAGTATCTTTTACTCAACTGAATATGTACCGATGTAAAACTAATGCCAATTTTATTCGTTGATCTAGCAGCAGCTGGTTTGTAGGAGGGTTGATCTAGCAGAGTTCGCCTAGCGGATATCTAGTCTGGCGGAGAAACAATCTGATGGACAATGGCAGGCAGAGTGTATTGGTCTGGCAGAGAGTTGGTAGGACAGAGAATTAGTGTGGCAGCAGTTGATGTGGCAGAGATTTGATCTAGCGTATAATTGATCTGTTGAAGAATTGGTCTAGCGGAGAGTTCGCCCAGCATATTCATGATTTGGTGGAGTACCAATCTGGTGGACAGTGGCAGGGCAGAATGTGTTGGTCTAGCAGGGAGTTGATCAGATAGAGAATTCATGTGGCAGTAGTTGATATGGCAGAGATTTGATCTAGCGTATAATTGATTTGTCGAAGAATTAGTCTAGCGGAGAGTTTGCTTAATATATAGTTGTTCTGGCGGAGTACCAATCTGGTGGACAGTGGCAGGACAGAATGTGTTGGTCTGGCAGAGAATTGCTCAGACAGAGAATTATTGGTGTGGCAGCAGTTGACATGGCAGGGACGGAGTGTTGGTCTAGCAGAGAGTTAGTCGGACAGAGAATTAGTGTGGCAGCATCTAGCATATAATTGATCTGTCAAAGAATTGATCTAGCGGAGAGTTCGCCTAGCATATACATGATTTGGCGGAGTACCAATCTGGTGGACAGTGGCAGGGCAGAATGTGTTGGTCTGGCAGGAAGTTGATCTGATAGAGAATTCGTGTGGCAGCAGTTGATATGGCAGAGATTTGATCTAGCGTATAATTGTTTTGTTGAAGAATTGGTCTAGCGGAGAGTTCGCCTGGCATATACATGATTTGGGGAGTACCAATCTGGTAGACAATGGGCAGAATGTGTTGGTCTGGCAGAGAATTGCTCAAACAGAGAATTATTGGTGTGGCAGCAGTTGATGTGGCAGGGACAGAGTGTTGGTCTAGCAGACAGTTAGTTGGACAGAGAATTAGTGTGGCAGCAGTTGATGTGGTAGAGATTTTATTTAACCTATAATTGATTTGTCGGAGAGTTGGTCTAACGGAGAGTTTGCCTAATACATAGGTGTTCTGACAGAGTACGAATTTGTTGGACAGTGGCAGAGCAGAATGTGTTGGTCTGGCAGGGTTCTGATTGGATTGAGAATTCGTGTGGCAGCAGTTGATATGGCAGAGACTTGATCTAGCGTATAACTGATCTGTCGAAGAACTGGTCTAGCGGGGAGTTCGCCTAGCATATACATGATTTGGCGGAATACCAATCTGGTGGACAGTAGCAGGGCAGAATGTGTTGGTCTGGCAGAGAATTTCTCAGACAGAAAATATTATTGGTGTGGCAGCAGATGATACGGCAGGGACAGAGCGTTGGTCTAGCAGAAAGTTGATCAGACAGAGAATTAGTATGGCAGCAGTTAATGTGGTAAAGATTTTATCTAGCGTATAACTGATCTGTCGGAGAGTTGGTCTACGAGAGAGTTTGCCTAGTATATTCTTGGTCTGGTAGAGTACCAAACCGGTGAACAGTGGCAGGACAGAATGTATTGGTCTGGCTGAGAGTTGGTCGGACAGAGAATTGGTGTGGCAGAGATTTGATCTAGCGGATAATGTCCTGCTGGACACAGTGGTGTAGCATAGAGTAGCTTGAAGAGTTCGTTTGACAAAAAATGATGGCCAGAAGAGAGAAGAGATTATTCGTCTGGTGAAAAACAATCTAGCAGTCAGTGGTTTGAGAGGAAATTTCAGAACCAATGAAATGGTAATTTAATAAATCTATAGGTTGAGAAGGGTGGTACAATAAATTATAGACAAGTCTGTATATCAATATACACACTCATTATTCAATTTATAGTGGACACTAAAAATTCAATCCTTAACTATGAAAGATTAGGAGCTAATAACACCTTTTATAAAACAGCGACCTGCGTAAGTTACTTAAATTAAACAGATAACCTACCTTCTCCAGTTTCTCCGGTTTTACGATATGTATCTTACTAAATTTTCAACAGCAAAAATTATACTTCCACATTTTCGATATTTGAGTACGATGAAAATTCCTCCAAATTGTTCCCTGTAAAGCAATGTTAATATGTAAAATTACTTCTTCTGAAGAATTAATTCTACATATTTTTTAAATTTAGCTGAGTCTCACAGACAAACTTAATTCTTTGCCTAAATTTACTTTTCCACAAAAGCACTTTCTAAAGATTAGAATTTATGGTGGATTAGAAACGATTACAAAGTCTGTATTGGAAAAATAGTGAATAGGACAAAAAAATCTTCCCGTAGTAGGCTTCCCATGAAACACATTTTATTTATTTTGATTTAGAGTTTCCTGAAACTTAAGGTAGATTTTTACACCAACTTCTAAGACCTTCAAGCAAATTGAAACTAGAAAATAATTACGAAACGGTGGATTTTTTAAGTGCAAATTATTAGTTACCTTTATCAGACAGTTTCTAGTTTCCTTTTTCTGTTTTACCATTTTTTCGGATTTAGAACTTCGAAAAAATAACTAATAATCGGTTACATTAGAAATGGTAACATCCCTTAAAATGCTAACCATTTAATGTAGGTTCCATCAGTGTTGTATAAAACTGGGATTTTGACGAACGTTGTTAATTACTAAGACCAAAATGGTCTCTATCAACCAGTTAATGACTTCCAGGCAGCTCGGAGGTTGAGATGGGTTAAGTCGACGTTAGCCCCCTCTGCAATCCCCCCAACTTATCTTTGTCTTATCCAATTTGCACCTTAACAGGGCGCTTTCTTTTCGGTAAAAGGGAGGCCAGCTGTAGGTAACAGATGACGACGTAAACCGCCGATATTTACGATCAATTCCCCCACACATTCTCAGTTCACAACATCGCGTTCCTCCGCACAGCACACCTGCAAGAATACGCTAGTTTCCGCTCTTATATAGGTAGATAATGCTTCATAACTCATCCCGAAATTGCTTTCGCTTCCATTTCAGCCCGCAATAAACCTGCTCAAGCACATTCCTGCGTGTTTGCCACCTCTCGTAAAGTAGACAATCGAGCCTTTGGCATTTACACAATACGCCAGATTTTATATTCTAATAACTCATTGATTGCAGTTATGTCAACCCAAATATACGGAAATGTATATCGTGGAGGAGACGGAAAAATGAACCTTGAAAACGTGGCTACGACGGAAACTTCTGCGATGTACGAAGAGGTTGCAGGAAGCAACCTGGATCAAGCTGGAATGATTCAGGGGAGCAACATCGGACGGGATTATGATCAACAATTTTAGATGGTAATTAACACACACTTCATCTTCACCGTACGTTTGTTCTATTCCTATTTGTATTATATCTAAAAGCTTTACACGGGTATATGCTTTACGACTATGTTTTATAATATCATAAACATGGATAAAGGCGATAATAATCCTATTCAGCATTGGACTTTGCGCTGATAATAAAAAATTAATTGATACAGGCATTGTAATAAACAACTTTTTTATACGTAATTAGTCACGCGATTAATAGGAAGTTTAATATTATTAACCAGCTGTACAACAAAAAAACTTCATTATTTACTGTTTTATCTTGTACTCGTTTCAGATCTATCGTTTTAACTGAATTTCCTCGTTGCAAACCTCCATCGTATTGATAATGCAATTGCTGTTGTCAACTGCAAACCGTTCCAAAGTAACTCATACTCTGATCAAACATAAAGGTAAACCAAGAGTCATTTCTTAATGTCATGAAGTGATGTGTTGACCCAACCTCATAAAAAATATGTACGGCGAAAAACATTTCCAAGTGATAAAAGTATAAAAATATAGAATTAAGTAAAATCTATCGCGCTTTGAAAATGAAATAATTTTTCAGAATAAACCTTAGTTTACAGTAACTATTATGTAGAAAATATCATACACTCCTCGTGACCTTCATATAAGATAATTCAAGGTCAAGCTTCAAATCAACGCAAAGTGTAAATACAAAATACAGAACTAAATTAATTGATTTAATCATGTATAGAAAACAATATATCTAGAAAATATAACCTCCTACTGTTCGTAGCATTTGTCGACTATGAGAAGGCGTTCGACAGCGTTGAAACATGGGCTACTGAAAGAACACTGAAGAAATGCAAAATAGACTATAGATATAATCAGCTGATATAGAACATCTATCAAAGTATGTCCTCAACAATCCAGCTTCATAAAGAAACGAACCCCATTCCCATAAAGAAAGGAGTTAGACAAGGGGACATCATATCCCCGATACGCAGACGGTCTAATATTGAAGGCCAATAACTATGAAGATTTACAAATGATGAACAAGAGCAACACGAAAATTATGACAAATATACACGAGGAAGAAAGAAATATATTGGTAGGAAATGAAGATAGATATGTATGTATTTATTTGTGACTAATATCTTTAGTCAAACAGGATTGATACTTACTTTAAATACTATAAATTTAAGGTTATACTTGAGTGCAACATAAACACTCATTACAAAAATATAGAGCTGATTAAAGTTATCTCCATTTTTAAATAAAATTATCTGGAAATGTGAATTTCCGTTTGTAACCATCTTTCTTCGCTATCTAGGATAAGGTTGTAATGGTATTCAAGTAGGATTTTTCAATCTTATATTTATTGCCAATGCAAAATTAGAAATTATAAAAAAATAAGTTTCGCAATATATGTGCCCTCTTGAAAACGGAGATATCTGGAAAGGTAACTATCAATTTGTGACCCCTATTCTTCACCAAATAGGATAAGCTGGCTGTGACCTACAGATAAAGTCCCACAAAGATATACTTCAAATTAATGTAAAATTGGAATAAAAAAACATAAAAATATCCATTTCCTTGGAAATATATGGAAATATAAAATTTATTGATTCTTGAAGAAATAGGATAACGCACATGTGACCCTAAAACATGAGTTCTATTGCAAGGTTCACAATATCTTCTTCTTCTTCTGATTATAGGCCAATGACCTGTTAATTATCTACAATGGAGTAGGTTCTATGAGCTCTCTATGCACGTATGCCGAGCAGGAGGCTAGCCTAATCCGTCGAACAGAGAAGAGAAGTTCCACTACATGGTTTACGATTGTCAAAGATGTTCGTATGACAACCGAGACTGACGGTTTTACGCACCCTCCGAAGCACGGCCGGTTGCATATGCCACTATATTGTGCTGGACTACGAATACCGTAGACCGGCGTCCGCAGTGCTCCGCTATACAACCGATGGTTCACAATATAAAACACAAAAAGGATTAAAAACAGAATCACTTTATAAATAAAATTATCGATGGTGTCCTGACAATACCTTCGGCTAGCTGTACATTTTCTGAAATTTCAATGTTAGTGCCAAACGTACCTACCTATGTGTTATTATACACAAATGAGCAACTCCACCTAACTGTAGAATACAGTGTCAATATTTAAATCGTTAAAAGTAGTATCTTGTAACTCATGTGCATACATAACTCCTATCTACCAGTACGCCATATTATAGCATAGGAAGGGTACAAGTCTGGTGAGTTGTCTTGATATAACAGTATTTGTTATTTTGTATAAAAATACTTTTTACTTAATAACACGTTGAACTCCCAACTGTATGTTTTCTTTGTTATACTTTACTTTTTTGTTTTAAAAACGGTATATTTTGTTCAGAAATTACTTAACAATTCTACTCGGCAGTTGGGAAGTATTTTCTGACGTGTGCATACACTGGCACTATAAGTTAGGTGATACTGATACTGTAATCTAAATATTAATTATAATACGAAACTGTCATTTTAAACTGTTTAAATTTATTTAGCAACATTTTTTTATATCAAAGTATTTAGAGAATAGAATTCTATTAGCTTTCTTCAAATTTAATCCATATTGAACACCTACATTAGGTACATATATTTTTTTTTCATTAGCCCGCAGTATCCCATTGTTGGGCATGGGCCTCCCCCATAAGGAGGGTTGTTGATCTACTCTCCCACAGTGATCAATCCTCGTGGGAGAGAGGCGCCGCGTTAACGCAACCTTATAGGTACATATTTAAAAAAATAAAAAGGGTCCTATAGATATAATTACAAATGATTACATAACAACGTCTGAAATATCAAGAAATAAGCCCAATCTGGCCTTAAACAGTATTCCATCGGATACAAAATTTTAATAAATTCTTTTGAAGAAATACATAACTGACTTTAATATGGAAGAACTTCCAATCATGACGACGACAATATGTTTAATGCTTTGGAATATCATGTTAATGTCGACACTTTATGACAAAACCTACTAAAGTTCCGCGACGAGCCCATAAAACAAAATAAATAATGTACCTAGATACAAATGGGTCAGTTAGTTTTGTTATACCGGAAATGCATCACACCAAAATGATAATATCACAAAACGTTTAATTATGTACAACAGGTAGAGATAGACACAACGAAAAGAAAATCCAATTCCAATGATAATATACCTGTAAATTTTGTAACTGATACAATGCTCGATAGTAGTTTTTTGAATGGTATAACGAACTTGATCCAACCTGGAAGAAAATATTCCAAGTCTAATGATAATATAGCTTACGTTTCCTGACTGATACTATCAGAATTGAATGGGATGATGAAAAAAATCAAACCAAGAGAAAAACGTTAACAAATCCAAACACCTGGGTAATGAACAGTATTAAAAAACTCCGCTTGAAGGGAAAGCAATACCTTGGATATACTCGAAGAAATCGATTAGTACGCCATAGTAGGATACGAGAAGCTCGAGTATTAAACCCTAATTGCCAATCGAGAAATTGTGCTCGTTCCAGAAAAAGAGACTGTCCCGATTTTTTCGAAAATTATAGAAGAGAACTTTTTGAGCACTTTTGGTTTGAGACAAGGTGAAATCAGAAATTTTATAGCACCACATGAGTCAAAGGTTAACCTCGAAGTAAGAAATTTAATGCGTGAAGGTACACTTCATTAAACTTTCCCATTAAAGGTAGTGCCAAAAACAAATTGTCTGCTTCACTAAGTTTCTTAATACATTGAGGATAGGATGTTCTACCGTGCAATCCTGAGTAAACCAAAACATCTATAACATTATTCTTCAACAAGAAGTTGTCCGTTCTAAAAGAAAATTGTCAATATCTGACAAAATTCCGGACGTTGAGCTTTTAAATGCATTTATAGACAAATTATCAAAACTACTAGCCCACTATTCAAGAAAAATAGCTCTATTATATATTTAAAACCGATGTTTCTATCAATGGAGGATCTTCTAAATCACTGTAAAAATGACTTCCAAGAACACGAGCGAACGCCCATATGCAGACAGATTTTTACTACGAAGCTGCAAGAAAAAATATTTCTATTTGTTAATAAAAAGATCAAAGGAATACGTAAGCTGCATATAACGTAGGCAATGTGTCCAATGAAGAATAAAGTGTACGCATTGCTAAAATGGTAAGAGATGTAAAAGAGTAAGTTTTGCTCTAACCATGGATCTGCAGGTTGTCAAAGTGAGCCCGAATGGTAGATGATAGTACAATATTTTTTAAACAAAGCTATGTAGCTGTACAATTTGTCTTCTCATGAAGTGGTTTGTTATTCGTTCATGGAAATTTATACCTTCAAGCTTCTACCTTACATCATACTAGAGCACCTAGAAAAAATTTGTATCAGATAAAAGTTACCGATTGTATTATTCGCAGATGGCTGCATCTGCCAAAATAGTGGGTTGTAAACAAGATCTTTATAAATTTGCATAGTGTTGCTTAGGTTTCGAACCCAAGCTAGAATCGACGTGTTACTCAGAAAGCGAGCTCTCTGCCAACTGAGCTAATAGCACAACACAAATTCCATATAAAGATACAGAAATAATAAAATACACCGTCCCTTAAATATGGTCATATAACAAAAGGTTAATTACTGTGGCGTTGAACACATGTTAAACTGTAGGTCCTCTATGTATGTGGCACCCTACATGTTTTAACATAGGCATTGGAGAAAATATAACAGTTAGGATAACTATATACTCGATTAACATAATTCGGGATATTGCTACCCTTTTTTATATATAAAAAATTGTCCTGCCACGTAATTCTACAGGGTGTATCAGAAATAGGTAAAAATATTAAATCCGATGGTAGATTACAATACATACAAACTAGAAAAAACATTGCTTTGGCAATGGGACCTTTAAGATATGAGAAAATAATAATTGAAAATTTGACCCAAAATTGTTTGAGTACCGCAGGATAATAACAAAAATTTGAGTTCAAAGACATGTTATGCAAAGGAGAGTAAGATAGAAGTGCAAAAAAATTTCTTATCACCTGCTATAAACCAACATTATTAGGTAGGTCAGTAATTTCTATTCAGTCTTTTGTTGTTATCACAAGCCAGGCAAGTTTTTACGTGTTTGTCACTTTGGATACAATTAGGTAATAACCCTCTACAGCTTAAAGACATTTTCTATGTATCATCAGCAGTTCTCAAACAAAATTTTATTTTATTTTTTAGTTCAAAAAATAAACTTAATGATTTTTGAAAAATGAATAGTACCACTGAATTGAGCCAATCTA
>JABXWE010019522.1:0-31700 GCA_014611495.1 Limonius californicus | reverse complement strand
TTTGGGTTGGAAAACGCAGTATTTTTACTCTTCCTTGGTTCAGTTATTTTGGGCTGTATGGAGTGATCGCGTACTTGTGTACCGATACAGGTTACGCTTGTAATTATACTTATTATCGTTGCAAACTTGGGATATTTACCTACTACTTATTTATTTATTTCTGCTCATATTAAATATTGTTGCTGCAATTGTGTTTGTTATTTATTTTTACCTATCATCGTCTCTGTAGTATAGTATTAAGTAAGTATACACTGTGGGTACGGCTAACCTATCAACATCTGCGTTAATGGTAGCGGATTTTTTTTTAGTCGTTGGCGCCCTTTCTTTTCCAGGAAATTAACAACAAAGTTAATTAATAAATTTATTCGAGCAAAGTAGTGAACCGCCCATCTTCGATTGAGGTTCCGGGAGGCTATCATTAACAATTCTTTACTTACTTAATTGAACATTATCAGCAGGCGTCACAAACCGCCTACTACTCGATAGAAGAATTCTTAAATTCGTAGTCATTGATATTGATAGATCAAGTTGATGTGATGATATCCTTTTATATGTATGTATATATTTTATTTTTATTTTTTTATATCATCAGTAATTTTATATTTTAAGTACTTTATATTTTAAGTACTTTTGTATTCAATGCCATGGCCAAACGAATAAATGTTCTATTCTAAAAAATTCTATTCATATTCCCGTTTAAAACACGTTCTTAAATTCTTCCATTTCTTTTGTAATTCCTGTCTTAAAAAATTAAAAATATTTGTAATTCCTGTCCTGAAAAATTATCAATACACTTTTTTATTGTTTCAGGTATTTAGCAACAGGCAACAGCTTCGTATCACTGCACTATGAATATTTACTTGGTGAAACAACGATAACGGAAATTGTCCGAAACATGTGATGCTTTGTGGGAGTGTTTACTACCAATTTATACGCCAAAACTAACAAGTGATGCTTGGTTAAAAATAGCCAATGAATTTGGTAACATTACACAATTTCCCAATTGTTTTGGGGCGATAGACGGGAAACACATCCGAATAAAAAGAACCAATTCAAGCGGTTCTGAATTTTTTTATTATAAATCTTATTTTTCCACTGTGCTTTCGGCAATAGCGGATTCTAAGTACAACTTTATTTACGTAGAGGTTGGCGCTTTTGGTTCATCTAGCGATTCGAATGTTTTCAAAAAGTCATTTTCAAATTTACTTGAAAGGAATAATTTCAATATCCCAGAACCAAAATGTTTAATAAATGACGAAAATGGAAGACCAGTGCCATTTGTACTTGTGGGAGATGAAGCATTTGCTCTCTCAGAACATGTATTGAGACCTTACCCTTGCAGAAATCTATCGGTGAGCCTGTCGCCAGTTGTTCATCTGGGTTCCAGCCAGAGCTCCTAGAGTCCGGTTTCATGCAATCTATCGACGATGGCGAACAGATGGATATCGCAACTATTCCAGAGAAAATTTGTCAAGACGGTAAAGAACCACCGTTGGGTATCAACCAAACTCTAACTGAGCAGAAAGAAAGACACCTGCTACTACTAAGAGCGTGCTAAAAGATATTTCACCACTGCCAAAAGCAGCCTCTACAGGGAAGTCCAGAGTAAAAAGAAAAGTCACTGGTTCGCAGCTTCTCACGGCCAGTCCTTTTATGAACGAAATTAAAGTTCAAGCACAGGAGGAAAAAGGAAATCCACACGAGTTCGAACGCAAACAAAGCGCATCACTTCAAACGATGACGATGATGACGAGGAGCTTGAAGATTCTTACACCAACGACGATGAAGACGATGAAAGTGGTCCAGTGTGTATTTACTGTAATGAGTTATTTAGTCAATCTAAGCCAAAAGAGCATTGGGTGAAGTGCCAATCATGTTCCAACTGGTGCCATACGCTACGCGCAAGCGTACCTGCAAGAAAGAAGAAGTTTACGCGTGAATTATGCTCGGATAATATATATATATATATATATATATATATATATGTGTGTCATCTTAGACTGAAGTATGTCGTCTTACACATGTCGACCTACGTGTGATTTTTTATGTTTCTTTTTATTTAAGTACCTAAGGTCTTGAAACTGATTTTATTTCTTTCTTTAATAAACCTTTAATGTATATACGCTTGACTTTAATTCATACGACATCATTTAATAAAAATATTTCTCTTAAAAGAAAAAGCACAACTCCCTTAATTAAAAATAAAGGTGAAATAATGCGAAGGTGGCAATCAAATCATAATCCTCAAATGAAGAGAAATTTCTTCAAAACAGAAGGGCTGAATGTGGACGAAAAGTGCTACGAATGGTTTGTGAAAACACGAAGTAAAAACATTCCTTTATCCGGCTCTTTCATCCGAAGTAAAGTAAAGAAAATTGCTGAGAGTTTAAATTATACACATTTCAACGCATCATCAGGCTGGCTAGAAAAATTCAAAAAGCGGCACAACCTCGCTTTCAGAGCAATCTCTGATGAGGCTCAGAGTGTTGACCCCATAGACATTCAAAGTTGCAAAGAAAGACTACCGTCTATTTTAAGAGGATATTCCGCCAAAGACATTTACAATGCCGATGAAACTGGTCTGTTTTAGTGCGCGTTGCCGTTGGACAACGCTGCTTGCCACCCAAAAGACCTTAGACTTGAAAACATACGGTTGGTATTTTTGCCACCAAATACAACTGCTTTATGCCAACCGCTTGATCAAGGAATCATCAAGAATTTCAAGACATTTTATCGATCAATAATAGTAAGACATATTTTAGCCAAAATGGAAACAGTTTCCAATGAAAATGAGTTAATCAAGTCTATCGATTTGCTTGATGTATTTATTTTATAAAAAATGCTTGAGAGAAGGTCTCTCCAATTACAATTACGAACTGCGTTGGGAAAGCAGGATTTGAAACTCAGATAGGGGAAGAAAATTATGATTTTGATCCTGAAGATGATTTGCCATTGTGAGTAATCGCAGAAATGAATACAGTGATGAATCAAATGGAAGACGAAAACACTGCATTTAATGACTTTGTGAACATTGATGAGAAC
Source organism: Limonius californicus (assembly GCA_014611495.1). Classification (NCBI taxonomy): domain Eukaryota; kingdom Metazoa; phylum Arthropoda; class Insecta; order Coleoptera; family Elateridae; genus Limonius; species Limonius californicus. The sequence goes on along the minus strand of JABXWE010019522.1, from coordinate 28,658 downwards.
TTGGTTTTGGAAGACGAAACACTTGTTATTTTTTCGGCAGGTAATGCAGAAGAAGATAATGGTTCATCGGATGAAGAAAATTGGATGTTGCAGAAACGGACACAGTGGAGTGCTATATGATAACAACATTCAATGATGCTGTTAGTGCAGTGCGAAGTTTAAAGCAATTTTCCATTAATAATAATGATTCACAAGCGTACGAAATGTTGAGCGCTGTGGAAATACATTAGGAAAAAAACTACAAATTATATGAGGCGCCAAAAAGGCAAACTACAATTCTAGAGTTCTTTCGTAAGCAGAATTAATTTTCATATATTTTTTAATTGCATATATTTTTTGTCATTAAATGTTAATTCGTTGAAATTTTTTAAATATTCCAAATTAAAGTTCATTTTCAATTTTTGTATTCATTTTTTGCCATCTTCTCTGTAGACCGGACACCTCCAATAGGCGGACAAATAGTGGGCGACCAACAGGGTCCGCTCAAGAGAGAGTCCACTGTATCCCAAGAACAAATGACATAAAGAGAAGACAAATGGTGCATGAATGTGAAGATCTCACAAACGATTGTGAATGGTATGCCGCTATTTGCAAAAAAGCAAATGTTGGAGTCTTAGAAACCGCCAAGACATTTGCAAATCAACTGATGTATACAAGCAATTTGGAGTCGGACGGTGCAGGATCCGATTCTGAACAACACATGGTCCGCAACAAAAAAAAAATTATGCGTGGTAATAAAACGTGGACAAAAACCAGTACAGGAGGAAAAATCAAAAACCTGAAACAGACCACTTATACCATTTAACGCTACTGCGGTAACCGGTACGTACCATTTTTTTTATTTAAAAAAAATTCCTGAGTTCTTGCGTAACGGGTGAACCGAAAGTTTTGAGACTATTTTATTTTATCGGGTATGTATTTGAGAAACAACTTTGAAGAGTGAACTATGGCCAAGCGTTACCATGGATACCTTGTTTATTGACGTCAATTGTCATTTTATCAAGTTGTTGTAAAATGTCTTACGAATTAGAATTGCGAAAAAGTGTTTATAATTTAGTTGGCAAAATGCCTAAGCGTAACATTGTGAATTTGTTTGCTGACGAAAATATTTCCCTAGCAACCATATATCGAACAATTCGAGAATGTGAGGAAGGTATACCTTGCCAGAACTTACCGAAAAGTGGTCGGCCACGAAAGTTGGCTGCAGCCAGGATCCAAGAAAGGCTTTTGCACTTTGCCGAAAACCGTGTTGGATCGTCAACTCGTAAACTTGCTCGTCGTTTTCACGTTTCTCAGACCACTATTGATCGAGAGATTAAAAGAGATAATGCAAAATACAGGAAAAGACAAAAGTGCCCAAAATACACCCAAGATCAACTTCAGAGAATTCCTCGATGTTGCCGATTTTTGCGAGATATTCATTTTGCTGGAAACAGAATCATCGTTATTGATGATGAAAAATATTTTCCATTATCCAACGCGGAAATTCCTGGTAATGCTGGTTTTTACACAAGAAATGTTGATGAGACACCCGACGAAGTAAAATTCAAGACAAAAGCCAAATTCCCAGAAAAAATATTAGTATGGTGCGCTATTTCAGAGGCAGGTGTTTCTAGACCATACATAGGGCATGTGAGAGGAGAAGCAGTAACCGCCAACATGTACTGTGAACGTTGCTTGCCGAAATTGGCTGACTTCATCAATCTGCATCACCCAAATGATGAAATAATTTTCTGGCCAGACTTAGCTTCAAGTCATTACGCCCGAGCCACAACACAATGGTTGGAAGCTCACAACATACCTTTTGTGCCTCGAGCGCATAATCCGCCAAACGTGCCTCAAGCTAGGCCCATTGAAACATTTTGGGGATTATTGACTGAGAAGGTTTACGAGAATGGTTGGGAGGCCCAAACTGGCGACCAGTTAAGGAACAGGATCCGAACTAAACTTAGAGAAATTAATCCTGAATGTTGCCAAAGGCTTATGCGAGGAGTTCGAGCAAAATTGCGTCAAATCGAAGAGTTTGGACCATTGAGTGTTATTTAGGTTATTTTTAAGAAGTTTAAGCCTTGTTAATTAGTCTTTAAAAATTTTAATCAATTAAAGTTATTTTAAAGCATAAAATTTTCGTTTTGAAAAAGTCTCAAAACTTTCGGTTCACCCGTTATTGGGTTTAAAAGACACCAGGTAGTTTTATTTAATTGCTACATCATCATTTCAGAAGACCCAGAAAGCAGGAATGCAACTGATGCTAATGACAACGAATTATGGTACATGCAACTTGCGGACGGTATTGCAGGCAAGGCGTTCTTTGGTAAATATAATTTGCATTGCAATTGATTATCTACATATGTTGTATTGTAGGTGTCACCATGATGGATCGGAATCGACTGCAGGTAATTCAAATTCAGCGACCGCTGCTGAATTACAGACAACTAGTAGGGAAAGTTTACAGTCTACTATTACTAATGGTAAATATTAACTACCTCTAATGCAACTAAAAAATTTTTTGACACACTTTATTGTAATTACGCTTTTAGGCACGCCGATGCGGAACAATGCCAGACCGATTTTTTCCCAAGTAGCCGGTATTCAGGGTAAGTATCATGGTTTTCAAGCATTTTGTGGTATAATTTCGTTACACACGTATACCGGATGACACTGGACCTCGGTACACCCCTGCTATTTTTTATTATTTAACCTATGTATTTAAATGAATTTTTCTACGCGTTATATAGACGTAATAACTTTTATAAAATTTAATAATTAGCAGGGGTGTACCTAGGTCCTGTGTTACCCGGTATGGGATTGTACCAGACTAAATTCTGTTGAAACAACTGTTTAGATTGTTCTTTAATAGTATAACAAAATTAGTTTCTATTTCAGAAAATGTGAAATCTGTAAAATCAGTTGAGGAAGTACTTGGAACTGCATTTGAAGTATCAGAAATAAAAAAAGCATTTCTGGTTTAGAAAAATCGGTGAACGGAATTTTGACATTATTGGAAAGGCCACTGTATGATCAAAATACGGCAACAGATATTTTAAACCTACTTCCTCTGAAAAGTGTAGACACTGTAGACCATTTGGAAACACAACGTATGGAACTGTGGCGGCGACCCCTGGGGTTCCAACGCCTACTGTCCGGCTACACCCAGCTTAAGCCGGACATACTACAATAGTGCACTTTGCAGTATCGCGACAATCAAGCACTTAGGTTCTGGTGCTAACGGATTGCCGCTATTGTAAATAAAACTCACAGCTGCCTTCAAGGAATTACTTCCGTGGGAATCTTCTAGCGAGGCAGCTTCCACCCCTTCTACGAAGCTGGAAAGTTTAACCACCTAGGTGCACCATGAAGAGTTCAGTTCACTTGGCCGGCTCTTAACGTTCACTTCTATATTTAACATGTAAATAACCACGTGTACTATTGTAGGTGGGAATACTGTTTTTAGTGGGAAGAGAATCCATGCATAAATCCATTTATTTACGAATGACCAAACTGCATTGGTAAAAAAGGGCAAAAATTACTTCTTTTAAATTAAAAAATTTCCAAGCAATTCAGGGTGAGTAATAAAGAGAGATTACAAATAGCAATGATTACTAGTTTCTTGATTTTCCCAAACTATAAATCTAACTAAAATTTTTATTTTAGTGGCGACCAGAAAACCTTTTCGCGATACATCTGATGCAGAAATAAAAAAATCAACGGCATTGTTCCTGACCACCACCAAATGGCGCATACCAAAAAATCGTGGCAATGTCGAGTAAGTTAACAAAAGCGTTTTACTAAATAAAGATGGTAACAAAGTAACATACAATAAGGCGTATACTTAATTACCTTAGTTTATTCTCTATTGCCAAGTAGGTTTTGATTTTTAGAAATTAATCAGGATACAATAATTAGGAATTCTGAAAATTGAAGATGCGGAATACTCTAGCCATCTTCATAATAAAATTAAAGCATCCATATTAATTTGTGTATTGTTTTGTTCCAGCGGAATTGAACAGCAACATGTGTGAGGAATGCAATATATGTACTTTTGTATTTATTATTTAGTTTTTGTAATAATTAAATAAAGATGTTTATAAAGATACATATTGTGTAGGGCAATGTGGGGCAATTGTAAAACGGGGGTAATTGGAAACACGAGCACATATATTTTATTATGACGCGACTGTACTTGTTTACCATCGAACAATGCTCGTAGTAGTGCATATAACCTTGTGCACAAGTTTTGCCGCCAGTCGATTACTAACCATAGCAGCAACTGCATTTAGAATAAATATCGTTCAAAAAATTTTTAATCAAAGTGATAAAGATAAGCAAAAATTCATATTTTATGATTTTAAAGTAAGGTTAAATAAATACTACATGGATAGATAATTAACGCAGAGAAAGTCTGTTGTATGCATAACCTCAATTTACAATTATCTTTTGACATTACAAAATGAATTGCTGTTTACATTTACCCCATACTTATACTGGCTTGGGGAAAATGGAAACGGAAATTCGGGGCATTTGTAAACGCGAAATTAACGTTGTTTTTCGAATTTCTCCTTAGTTCACCATGGTGAGAAACTATAAACGTAAACGGCCTGACCCGGCATATTCAGTCGAAGATATTGACAGAGCTATACATGATATTCTCAACCGAAACAAAACGTATCGAGAAGCAGAAGCTGAATATGGAGTTCCAATATCAGTAATCTATCATAGAATTGGTGGAAGAAGAGTGCCTCTAGATAAAACAGGAGCTGGGCGGTCGTCTGCTCTTCCAATCCACGTTGAAGAGGAAATTCTTAAATGTCTATTAGCACGTGCAAGAATAGGATACCCAGTTGACAAAAAAGAATTATTAGAACTGATTGCTGATTACGTAAAAGTTAATAATTTACATACGCCATTCAAGGATGGAAAGCCAGGGGTGGACTGGTTTTATTCGTTCCTAAAACGGAATCCAAGACTAACATTCAAAAAAGCTGAGCATCTTCAGCAAAATCGTAAAGATGCAAGACGACCCGAAATTGTTTATGACTTTTACTACAAATTAGAAGCTCTAATGAAAAGCATTTCATTAAACCAGGAAGGAAAAGAATGCTTCGTACTTAATGCGGACGAAAGCGGCTTTAACAGTGATCCTTCCAGACTTAGAGCAATTGGAGAGAAGGGAAAATCTCTCAGCCGAGTATCAGGAGGTTCCGGCAGAGAAAACACGACAGTCTTAGCTTGTGTTTCGGCAGATGGTGGTTTCCTTCCTCCCCTAATAGTTTACAAAGGCGCTGCTGTGCAAGGCCGATAGACCACTGATAAGGCATATCCGGGAACGTTATATGCTGCTTCAAAGAATGGTTGGATGGAGGAATCACAGTTCTATTATTGGTTCGAAAAGAGCTTCATTCCTCATGTAGATCAGCTTCGCATTGAAAAGAATTTGCCAGAGCAGGCTGCTATTTTATTATACGATGGACACTGTAGCCATATTAGTGTTCGCATAGTGGAAGCTGCTTTAAAAAATAAAATAGAGCTCATGCGTTTTCCAAGTCATTTAACTGACCGCATTCAGCCTCTGGATAAATGCGTGTTTGGGCCTATCAAAACGCATTGGGACAGATTACTCGTGAATTACGGAAAAACGCAAAAAATTGGAAAAGCATTCAGCAGGCTCAAGAAAGCACAATTTGTAGAGATGTTAAAGGATGTATGGGTGTGTGGTATGATTGCTTCGAACATTAAAAGTGGATTTCAAACAACCGGCATTTGTCCTGTGGATCGTGCAAAGTTTCCTGAAGAAATTTTTGACCCCACACATCTAGCCAAGTACAAGGAAAAGGAAATGGAAAGGGTAACTTCAGATTTTGAAAACGAATCAACAGCTAGTAACATGTCTCTTGTGGGTCAAGCCAATAATCCTTTAGACTTAGGGATAGCCGAGGAGGAATCAACACTTGGAGAAACAGCACTTCAGAAACCAACATTTGGAGAAGCACTTCAGGAACAAGCACTTGCAAAACTAGCACTTCAAGAACGACCAGCTGATGAAAATAGTGTCAACGGCAAGCAAACAGCACAAGGAATAGTAAAAATATTTTGCAAGCAATTATTAGCTGGAAGAGATGATATGACGGAGACTAATAAGTCAACGCTTGGGCCTAAGAAAGTAATCCCGCGATTAAAACAGTCCACATATGGGGAAGTGCTGACTTCGCAAGAAATTTTAGAAAAACTTAAGATAGCCGAAGAATTAAAACTAAAAGGCACTGGAAAGTCAATCAAGCAAAACAAGAAAAAGAAACGTCTTGTAAAAGTGAGAAAAGCATCTCAGAAGGAGTCAAAAGAAAAGTATGGAAAAAGAAAGAAACGCAAAGTATCAGAAACTGATGAAGAAGATATTAATGAAGCCGATTTGGTGGAAAATTCGGATGACGAAAATATTACTTTGGCTTCTATTATTCGGGATGCTGAAGAAATAAATCATGTTGAATACATGACTCCTGTATGGCATTCTATCACAAGTGGCACGTTTCTACTCGTTGAAGTTCTTGGTGGCGTAAGAAACAAAACAAAGTATAAATAAGTGTGTACAGTACAATCAGTCCATGATGATAACGACGGAGAGATAGTAGTTCAAGGTTTAACAGTACAAGGTGACCATCGGCCTCAAGAATTTGCTATTAAAGATAGGGACGTTTTTACAATAGATTTCAAAATGGTTCTGGCAATTTTGCCCAACCCTGAGACTGTTTTGCAGAACAGGAAATTACTGTATAAATTTCCCGGACATGTGGATATTTTTGAAAAACCTTAAGACATTTTCTTTTTATAAAACATATTTTAACGTTTCTTATTTTGCCAACAATAGTATAGATTATTTAGTTTTGTACTTTTATGTTGTATTCTATGCCAAATAAACTTTTCTTTTAATAAAAACAGCATTATTAATTGCACTTTTTACTTTATATGGGGTAAATGTAAACTTGGATAAACTCAAACTCCGTGGACATAATATTATACATATGTCAGTATGTTCTCATTTCCCCCATTGAAATTGCCATAAGATCGTTCGTTTTCACACAACGTGTTTACAATTGCCCCGAAAACTGCTCACTCATGATAATTGTAAGGGGCAACTGTAAACGCTGTTTATATTCACTATAAAGCAAGATAAGACTGTTTTAGGCGTTTTGTATAAAAGAACATACCCAAAGACATTACCTAGTATTGTCAGATTTGTTAATAAACAAGAAATAAAAATATAAAAAAATCATAAAATCAAAACGTTTACATTTCCCCCACTTTACCCTAAATGTTTTAGTATTAGGAATAAATACATTTTTCAAGTTTATTGCAAATCTTTGTCAGTTATATATACAAAATATCTTTCATATATTCAAATTCAATGTAACCAAATGTTTTCTGAAATCCATTTAAAACAGTTGCCAAAAAATATTAGAAGAACATTTTCCACTAATATCCATAAATTGCTCTAAAGTAATAATGGAATAATATTTACAGAATACATTTATTTCATATCTTAAATAAACACCAACTAAATATTATTCTCAAATATTTTAAAAACATTAAGAAATAAGCTAAACCTAGTCTTTTTACCAAATCTTTTATAAATCTTACACAAAAACATTTAGAAAATATTTACTGGAAATATTTATTTAAGAAAAAAAAGCGTCACATTTTATCTTTTTCTAATATTGGTTTAAAATGTTTTATAAATGTTGTGTGCTACTTGGGAAACAGTATAATTAAATAAATTGAGTTTTTTTACTTTTGACGTTAATATTCCTTTCTTTGACCACCTGTGTGGAACCTGAAGACGATGAGTGATTGCGCTGGGATTTTTTTGCAGTGTCTTTTTTGCCAAATAGCACCTGAAATTAAAAATAAAAAAAATTGTTTTGCCTTTTTCACTCCACCCTAGCGGATATCCTCTGAAACCATATCTTCTGACTCCATTAAATAATCCGCAGACTCCTGCAGAAAATTTATACAATGAATCACAAATCAGAACGAGGAATGTTGTCTAACGAACCTTCGGAATTTGGAAGCGACGTTTCCCAATTTTAACTACCGGGATTAGATGTCCTTTACCATTGGCACAGAAAATAGTTACAGCTTCTGCAATAATTCACAATATTGCATGCACAACAAGTTTTAATCTGTTAGAAGAGGAAGCAAATGAAGCATTACTTCCTGCAGAAGATGCTGAAAATGAAGCCAGACTTGGGGGAGATGATAGAGTACGCAGAGCAATTATAGCTTATTTTCCAAATTTATTATAGAATTAAATAATTATAATACATATGATAAAATTTACATTTTTACTTACATAAACTTAATCAGTAACCCTTTCGCTCACTGATATTCAATCGAATACGTTAACTTTGGATTTTTTTATGACAAATCAGAACAGTTTGCTAACTTTGTATTCATTTGTATACGTATTTACTTTGCATTTAGGTAGTACATATAGAGCCATCGATGGAGAAATACTTTAATCTGAGAAATTCTATAAAATCGCACTGCATGACTGATAGGAAACCGTCACTGCAACTTGTTCTTGTTTGTTCATTTTTGAATAATGTAACATTGTTTTGGACACAATAAAGACTGTGTAACGAATTCTGCGCCTATTTGTATGAAACCTTATTTACCTACTTAGAATACATAAATATTAAATATTTCCGTCACTGTGGGCAGCACGAACTGCATTTCCGGAATGAAAAGGAAGGGGGGATTTTTGGGAACGATTTCCGTATTCTGTTTTTCGAATGGTGGTTCTTAACGAGTGCATGTGCGTGTGATATAATTAAGTTATATACGACTTCGAAAGTAATTTTAAGGGAGGGAGTTAGTCTTCCATGATAGGGAAAAAACGCTCCAGGGAATTTAAGTTTCCAATTTGAAGGCGCTCCGTTCGAGACAACCATATTTTTGTTTCTTGCCAGATACCATCTACTGGCGAGTCCCGTTAGAAAAAGAATACAGTCTCCTCTTAAATCTCTAGACCTTATTTCTAATTTCAAATGAATTAATTAGGCAAAATCCGGGTGGCTGGGAAAGTTCAACATTCATATTCCGAAGCAGTGGAAAATCCTGCATTCACACAAGCTGGCCCTGTAGATAAGTTCACCAGTGCGAAATTACCTTGAGCAGTTCGACAAATCAAGACACGCTCGCCTGGGTGTCCGCCGTGATAGACGCTATTTCACAAACAAAAAGAGAAGTGACTTTGAATTTTGTTGTTGTTCATTGTTGAAATTTTTCGTATTACGTATACCTGTATTTAATTAGTATTGATAATTATTTGGGATTTATTTAAATTTTGAGAATAGCCTGGGGGTTTATTTAAATAGTAAGTAACATTGTGTTCAGTTAATTTTATATGGGATCAATTTTACGTCCACAATATATAGGGTGCGTCATAAGAAGGGGAATAATATTGCGTTCTCGGAGTTTTGTTGTCTTAAATAGTTTATCTAAGTCTGTTGAGTTACGCATTATTCTGACAGAGGCCTCTATCATCGACTAGTGCGCTGTATTAATATTTATTTACGTTCGGGGGAGCGCAATAAGGTACTCCACATTATTTAGGTTTCACCCAATTCATTTATTGATTTGAGTATTATTATTTTTTTGTGAACGTAAAATTGGGACTTATGAGCTCTTAGTGTAAGCAACATTTATAATTTTGGAGTTGATTCTTTTACGCCTTACATTAAATGAAATTTTGGTTGCAACTGGTCTTTTACTATTGTATTATAATAAAGTTAATTCCATTTGAGGAACTACTGGGAAGTAAGGCAGGTGGTTAATTATTCTGAAGGACGTACATTTCCGTCTAGGACATCGTTAGTGAATTTTTAAAGTCGGTGGCGCCTTAGCTTAATTAGTCAAACACTAATTAGGTCCAAATTTTATTGTATGTTGAACCCGCCCGTCTCCGAGTGGGCTTTCCGGGACGCTAACGTGTGTCAAATTTTGTTAACTTCTTACCAGATCAGAGGTGTAGTTGCGAGGACGATTTTTCTTTTCACCTCAACCAATATTTTGTGTGGATAAAAGACACAAAGGCGTGACAACTGCTTGGCCTCCATTAAATATTAAATAATAAACACAGCTAGTGCATTTTTCGTTTTTTTTTTGTTCAGTTTTCGTATTTTTGGATGGAAAAGTGCTGTGTTCAATTGAATACATTGTGAATAACATGCGTAATAATCATGGTAAATATAACCTTACTTTTTATATTTTCTCCAAAATTCTCATTATTTATTCACTTAGGCCCAAAAATACCACTAACCAGTGAGCAGCTGCCGGAACTTGCGGAAGCAGGGATTTCAGACATCGAATGTTTAAGTGACGATGGTGATGATCCAGATGATTGGGATGATGATTCAGAGGGTGCAAGTGAAGATGAAGGCCAGGATGTTTTAGATATAGATGATAATAACCCTCAAGGAAAATTGGGCGAAGAAAACGAAGGTTTGGAAAGAATGGTTATAGAAATAGAGCCATCTGAATGTCTCGATGAGTTCGTAGAATTGGTGGCAGGTGTAGAATCTCAATCAAAGATAAAACCACCAGTTAGAGGTAAAGAAAGGAAACTAAAATCAGGTAAAGATTTACTGATAAAAAATTTCATGAATAACAATGATTTGACTAAGCGAGAACATATTGTTTGGATGATATAACTTACATATCGCCAAATGTAATTTGCTATGAAGAAAACAATCTCGATGCAGTAATTGAATTGGAAAGCCCAATGCATTTTTTGAGCAATACTCTACTGAAGATTTTTTCAGTTCTTGGTCAATAAAACCAACTTATATGCTGTTCAAAACCACAGTAAATTTCGCCCTTCAACAGTTGAAGATGAAAACTTTCGTAGGAATTCATATAGTTATGGGAAATTGCCACTATCCAAGGATCCAGTGCATTGGCAACCAAAACTAAAAGTGTCTATAATTTCAGACAATATGGCTATCAATCGGTTTTACAAATTGCGACAACATGTTCATAGTGTCAATAATGAAGAGAAACCGAATAATGACAGGTTGTGGAAAGTTAGACCACTATACGAGCATATTAGAAAAAGATGCATATTATTGCCTCTTGAAACGGATCTCTGTATTGATGAGCAAATGATTCCCTTCAAAGGTACTTTGAACATAAAACAGTACATGAAAAATAAGCCGACTAAATGGGGCATAAAACTGTTTGCCCTATCTGGACGAAGTGGGATCTGCTACGATTTCATTATACATCAGGGCTCTGCTACGGAATTGACGCCTGATCATGCAGAAGTATTTGGACTAGCTGGTGCAATTGTTACATCATTGTCGCAGCGTATTACGGAAACCAACTTCCGTTTATATTATGATAATTACTTTAGTAATTATAACGTATTACAATATCTTAGAAATAATTTCATGTATACGTCTTGTACCGCTCAAATAGACAGATTTAAAAATCCGCCATTTTCCACCGACAAAATTATGAAGCAAAAGGGTCGTGGTTCTTTTGAAGAAGTCATCAGCAAAGATGGTATAATTATGACTAGGTGGTTCGACAATAAAAGCGTGATCATCATCATCATCATCATCAACAGCCTTTCCGTCCCACTGCTGGGCATAGGCCTCTTCTCTGCCACGTATTTCTCCTCAGCGCTAAGGTAGAAACACGGGGGACCTACAGTTTAACGTCGAATCCGAACGACAGAAATTCCAGAGAAGGTTTTCAGCATTAAGATCCCACGGTTGCAAGCCGAATTGGGAAGTGGTGTGTGGTGGGTTGCAGACAAGATTTTTATAAATCTGCATTGTTCTGCTTAGGTTCCGAACCCAAGCCAGAATCGACGTTTTATTCAGAAAGCGAGCGCTCTACCAACTGAGCTACCACACACCAAAAGCGTGATAATGGCATCCAATTATAAAGGAGTTGGAGTCCCAGATATGTGCAAACGTTGGGATAAATCCCAGAAAGAATATAAACAGGTGCCAAGACCGGAAGTTATAAAAGACTATAACAACTGCATGGGTGGGGTGGACAAGCTCGATTTTTTGATAACACTGTACCGAACATTTATAAGATCACGAAAATGGACCCTACGTATGTTCACACATGCAATAGATTTGGCTTGTATGATTGCATGGCTGGAATATAAAAATAAAGCCACAATTTTAGAGATTCCCAAGAAATATGTACTGGATCTCCTGGGCTTTAGGGCATATATGGCAGAAGGCCTAATAAGAGCGGATAAAACTGTAGTGAAAAAAAGGGGACGTCCATCGTCGCATTTGTCTTCTGGTCCACCGAGTTCAATTGTTTCATCTTCTTCTTCACCATTAATTTCCAGAAGTTCTGCCGAAGTAAGACCCATTGGCGAAGTTCGTTTCGACCAAATAGACCATTGCCCTAATTTTCGCAGTAAGTCATTTGCTTCCAGGTGCAAAATAATGGTTGCAAGGGCCAAAGATCGCGTTATTTGTGTAAAATGTGAGGTGCATCTGTGTTTGCATAAAGGAAAAAAATGTTTTTTAAGCTATCATGTAAAATAAAATAGTAAAATTAAATATATCATTTCTTACCTTTTACTCACAATGTATTCAACTGTAGGCAAGCTATAGCTCAAAAATGGACCACTGTAACACGCGCATAATATAACGCCTACCCGTTAAGCAACCCTTTAGCGCACACATACAAATCCCAAGAGGGCGCAGCTTACTCGGCTTAAGACAGCCTCGCTAAGCACGCGCTACCAACCTAAAGTCGCCCAGAGAGGGCGCCTCATTTAACCCTCATTCTGAATGATAAACTGGAAGCCATATAAGAAGCTCCAGCAACATCATCTAGGACAAGACAGAAGACCCAAGACACTTCACTGCCAACAAGTAGCTTCTTCTCGTAAGAACTACTTAAAGCTGTGTTCTGTCATTAAGTCTTATACAACCGTTTATGTTTTCTTGTTTTGTATTGTGTTTTATGGTTTGGAAGTGAATTACCTAAATATCCAAATTTTCTGAGTGTTGTAGTTTTAACGAAGCACCCAGGCTTTTTTTACTCAGTGGTCGAGATCCGTCTCGACTTCACTGTTTTAACTAGAAGGGTTTTGGTCTATGACCGATAGTCCATTTCCTTTTAAAGTGAATCAATCTTCCACAAGCTTTATAGCAACAACCGAAGACTGGCTCACACACCATTCAATTTTTTTTGAAAGTGTCAAAAAATCAGAAAAAAAAATCATTCTTTTATACTACCAAATATCATAAGAAATACATTCTCAATTTCTGTAATTAGAAATAAGCAAAACTTGTTATTCTTTATTCACATCCCTACTAATGCATTCACTTGGAATGAACTTACAAACTTACAAAAATTAATATACAAAATTATTAACTACTATATAGTGAATATCTTTATTATTACATTTTTTAAAAAGTATTCTTATCTTTAATTCTGTTAATTAACGCTTTCTGATATTGTATTTTTAATTGTGATAGTTCCTCTTTTAATTGAAATTCTCGTTTGTTTCTTTCCTCCTGTTCCAGAAATGAATCTTTTAAACACAACTCTTTATTTGTCACAGCTTCAATTTGAAGCGGTATTAATTCTCTTCTAGCATCAGCTACCACCTCAATTTTATTATTTAAAATATTCTTTTCCGATTTACTTTTATTTTTTTTTTGTTTAACGCCTTAGGTTTAGGGGTTTTTATTTTGTCACAGACCACGTACTCCAACTGTCGACTGAATTCAGCTAAAAATTAGATATAATTAATCTAAAGACTGGCAAAATAAAAGTGAACAGAATTAAAATGTGTTCAAAATAAACATAAATTAATCACATCTAAAAACTGAATTATGGCAGTTAAAGCAATGATAACAGTAATGTATATTCGTTCATTTTGAGTTAGTTTTAACATACCCCATCTCTAGTTTGAATTAAATTGATGCCATCTACGAAATAATCACCACTAATGCAATTTCACTTTCATTTGGAACGGTTACTTCTTCAAAACGGGAAGACAGAACAGAAGTAGTGGCTTTAACTGGCATAGCAGTAGAATATGACACCAAGGTTGAATCTAATGCTGGCCTTGATGCACCGACATCAGTAGTAATCGATGCAGAACTTTCCGATGTTCTTTGGTTTGTTGAACTACTTAAATATTATTATATACTAATAAAATAAAATAATAGTAAACGCTTGCTATATATTTGTCAGAATGCCATCACAATCATCTTACGATGGTAAGCCATCTACGCATAGGCTTAGGGGAGAGTTGGTATCTTTCGGACGGTGGGTTGTTTCGGACACGCCTTATAATAAGTGATAATTAGAATTTTGCGCGCTATAACCTCCTGGATAATATTTGCAGTAATGCCACCTATAAGAATGCAAAGTTTCAGTTCATTTGGGCGGTTAAAACGTGAGTTGTGAAAATTTTGTGAAATCTGGACATCAAAGTAAAATTCATTCCATTACTGGTAAGTAGAATTGCTAACTGATTTCTCAACTTATTTCTGATGTAATTATACCCAAGGATAGAGCACTTTTATGAGTATTATCGTATTACTTGGCAGTTGTGCTATTCCTAACCTAATGTATTGAAACTTTTTTTTATTAATATAAACCATCAGGGGGACGTTTCGGACATGAGCATGAGGTATGTTTCGGACGACGCGACGTCCGAAACGTACCTTACTTAAAATATTTCAACACTTGTGTAGCTCTCTTTTTTAATTCTTTCAGAACAAGCCAAACATTTACAAAAAAAGTTGTCATCACAACTAAAGCGTCCTGCTAGGGTGAATAATATCCCGACAGGTGTTTTTCAGCGAGCATTAGAAGAAATAAAAAGTAAATCTAAATCCATCAGGCAGGCTGCTAAAGATTATATCATTCCCAAATCCACCCTCTTCGATTATGTAAAGGCGAACAAAATTCCAGACAATGAAACATACACGTCCAAATTTATTAGCAGAAAATTGTTTACTGATAATGAAGAAAAGGGCTTAGCAGAGTATTTGATTACGGCAGCTCATATGCACTATGGCCTGAATATAAATCAGACGAAAGAATTCGCCTATGACTACGCCGTTGCCAACAATAAAAATATTTCGGAAAATTGGCACACTAATAAACGTGCAAGCAAAGATTTGCTGAAGGGGTTTGTCAATTAGAAAACCAGAACCAACAAGTCTGTCGAGAGCTACAAGCTTCAATAGGAAAAATGTTGGAGAGTTTTTTGATAGACTGCAACAGTTGTTTGAAAAATATCACTTTGAGCCAGCATCCATTGATGAACATTGATGAAACGGAACTTCAAACAGTACATCGACCCAGTAAAATTATTGCCGAGAAGGGCAAAAACAAGTTGGTCGAGCCACTTCTGGCGAAAAAGGCGAAACAGTTACTGTTTGTGCTACTATCAATGCGATAGGGAATACGATTCCACCTTTTTTCGTCTTTCCTAGATCGAGATATAAAAATTATATGCTGAAAAACGCTCCCACTGATTCTGTAGGAAGTGCAAATCCATCTGGATGAATGAATGGGCAAATATTTTTAGAATATTTGCAACATTTTTCAAAATTTCTGCGCTCAACCAAAGAGTCGCCTGCCCTGCTTATTTATGACAACCATGAAAGTCATACCACGATTGATGTAATCAAGTTTGCCAGCGAAAAGAACAGTAACTTTAACACTACCCCCACATTGTAGTCATAAATTACAACCGTTAGACGCGGGGGTATTCTACAGCTTCAAAGTTTTTGTTGGATACGAGCATGACAAGTGGTTATTGAATAATCCTGGAAAAACAATAACTATCTACGAAATAGGGGAGTTCGTGAAGAATGCATACTCTGATCGCTCACCAAAGAAAATATTGAAAGTGGATTTCGTGCTAGCGGAATTTTTCCCTTCAATAGGGATATATTTTCTGAGGTGGACTTTCTATCATCTGCCGTCACCGAGCGGCCTAATATGGATCCTATTGCAGTGAATCAAGACGATCCCAATATTGCAGGTCCTTCCTCCGCTGTTCCTGGCCTTTCATCTGTCGTGCCAGATCCTTCATTCGCTGTTGCGGGCCCTTCATCGGCCTTTCAAGACTCTTCATTCGCTGTTCCAGGCCCATCTCTGACACGTATTATGGTTATCCCAGAATTAGTTAGGCCGCTACCAAAGGCTGAACCCAGAAAGAAAAAGCAAGGCGGCAGAAAACCTGGAAGGAATAGGATATTGATCGACACCCCAGAGAAAGAAGCAATTGAAGAAGCTCTTAGAGTAAAAACGGAAAAAATTAAGCTGAAAGAGGATAAGAAGAAACTCCGAGAGGAGAAAAAAAATGCAAAAGCAGAAGAAATAGAAGCAGCAAAACAGTTTTTCTGAAAACAGAAACAAAAAACCCAAGTGCTTTAAAAAGGAATACTCTTCTTCGGACGAGAGTGATGGCGAAGTGCAATATCAGGAAAGTGAAGACTCGCCATATGAAGTTGAAGAACAAGAGCACACCGATGAAGAAGTCGATATTGGCGACAGAGATTTTCGAAAAGGTGATTTCGTTCTGGTAAAGTTTTTCACAGAATCCAAAGCGCAGGTTCACTATATTAGTCAGATCTTAGCCATTTTAGATCACCATTATAATATCAAATTCTTAAGACGCAGGGGTATATCTAATATATTTTCATATCCTAATATTGACGACATACAGGATGTTGGTGTTAAAAATATTGCAGGAAAGGTTAAAGAAACTATCTCTTTAGGTTCTAAGAGAATGAGAAACTGTTTTGCTTTCAATATTTTGAATTTCAGATGTAAAAGTATTCGTTAAGTTGCTTCAAATGTTTTGTTTAGTTTATGTACATGACTTTGATGGTTATGTGTGTTTCATAAAATTATTATATACTTAAAAAT
Organism: Limonius californicus; assembly: GCA_014611495.1. Taxonomy (NCBI): domain Eukaryota; kingdom Metazoa; phylum Arthropoda; class Insecta; order Coleoptera; family Elateridae; genus Limonius; species Limonius californicus. Next base: position 11,723 of record JABXWE010019522.1, on the reverse strand, counting down.
ACGTCATTTTATTTATTTAACCCAGTGTCCCAAACATACCTTTCTACTGTCCGTAACATACCACTAGGAGGTATGTTTCGGACAAAATGTAGCTGTCGCAAAAACAATTAATTACAAACCAGATAATGCATTTTAATGCATAAAACTACGTGCACTTACTGCATAACGTAACCCAAAATTGCAGTAAGAGGTCTATATCATAAATATTTCAATACTGTAAATAAAAAAAATTGTGTTTATAAAAGTGTCCGAAGGGTCCCTATTCTCCCCTAAGCAGTGCATGCCATTCCACGGTCATCGATATGAAGCCGCATATAATCTTACATATGAAGTTGATGATGGAGAGCAAGATAAGAATCACGGTAATTTTTTAGCCGTCGTAAAACTAGTTGCAAAGTATGATCCTATTTTAGATGCGCATGTCAAACAATGTGCAATAAAGTCCAAATTAAATCAAAGCCGCGGCCGAGGATCGTTGATCACCTTTCTATCAAAGACCACATTAAATAAAATTATATTAATAGTTGGGCGATTAATGCAAAATACAATAGCATAAGAGATACAACAGGCAAAATTATTTTCAATAGAAGTAGACTACGCAAGATATCACAGTTTCAGATCAACTTTGTTTGTGTGTGCGATATGTTTCCAATGGGAAACTTAAAGAAAGATTCTTGAGAATGATTCCTATTACACTTGGCACCGGTAAAGCACGGTATAAAGTAATTAAAACAGAAATGAATGATTTGAAAATTAATTTAAATTGGATGGTTAATCAATCTTTCGATCGAGCTGCAAATATGAGTGGCCAATATAAAGGGCTTCAGGCTTATTTGAAAAAAGAGGCTCCTGATTCGCTATTTACCCATTGCCATGCACATGTACTTAACCCCTTCAGACCCTGTGGTCATAATTATGCACACTTAATTTGTACAGTCATAAATACTTTCCAAATATAAATGTAGCGTTTAACTAGTTGCATAGGTAGCAGGGGCCACTTATTGAAATCGAACAGAATTGAAGGGGTAAGTGGATGAAGGAGTTATGTAACATTTTATAAAATTTTGAGATTTTTAGTGGAAGAAGGTGGTATGAGCCTCTTCTATCGTACCCCCAACATTTAATTTCCAATTAAGTAGTTATAATTTGGGAGATATTGGTAGATGAAGGTGTTATGTATACTTCCATTCAGTATAATCCTAGTGGATGATAGTGTTAAGTACACATAACACCGTCATCCATTAGAAAATATAATACAACTTTTTCATATGTACGGTGCCTGTCAAATAGTTGTGTTTTAAACAGGTGTTATAACTGATATTATTATAAAAATGTCGCTCTCAATGGGAAAATTAATGATTTTAAGAGCACTCCAATCAAATATCTCTTCAAATCGTGATCCTAATAACAAATATAAAACCAGTGAAGTTTATTCTAACCTACAAAATTCGGACGACGATGCTTATTATGGTAATTACAATTCCAATATTATTCTTGTAAGTTTCTTGTGACGAATAAATTACTGTCAAGTCTAAAATTTCTAAAAAAAATGTTAGTTGAATATATTTTTATGCAGTTAACTTCAAAACATACATTTGATTACTATTATTGGGGGTTTAATAATTTTCAATTTTTTGTTACATTGCAGAATTTCACAAATTCATTTTAATTTTAAATTTTGATTAAGAACACTTTTTCCGTGGTGTTATGACAAAGCCTTTGTCTCAGGCTGCAACTGCTGAATTTTCGTTTAGTTCCACAAAGTTTTACTTTCAAAACTGTTGTGTATTAGCATAGAGGGCGCTGGGACTTTAGTGGGAAAAGCAGTGATGCCGTTTGCGGGTATTTGCCCCGAAATTCGGGTATTTAGACCATGCTTGCGGGTAAAATATTGAAGCGGGTAAAATCGGGTATTTAACTTTAAAAATAATTTTTTAACTTCTCATGGCGTTGACATGATATTGTTTGGAGCCGGCTGTCGTAATTTCTCAATCTTATTGCATTAGCGTTCTATGGTTTCATGGCCAATGGCCACGGTCTGATCACGTGACGTCATAGAGTTAGCTTTGATGTGTGAATGTGTATTGTGATGTGCTGATGTGTAATGTGTATGTGATTTGTGATTGATTAGCGAAACCTAATAATAATAAATAGGTAATAATAATGGATACTTGGCTTATAAGAGAGCCTAATAAAACCCTTCCGGGTTGTTCAATGGCTTCTACTTCTGATGAAATTGCAACAAACTCAAAAATAACATTGGTAAAGAGATATTATTAATATTATAATTAAAGTGAAACTTATTGTTACATATTTTTGTAGGACTTGAACTTGACTGACACAAATGACTCAAATGGGTCAAGTGATGAAGAGAACACACCTGCTCCTGCTAGTAAATTGACCAGAATTACAGGTACCAAACAGAAAAAGGATACGATTAATAATAATCGTAAACAAAAACGACCATGCCGACAAAATACGTACTGTCAGTCGTGGTTAAATGTAACAGAATTTAGTGGTTGGCTTACAAAATTGGACAACATAAAAAGTGGTCAGAAGTTTTTGCAAGTCATGTCAGTGTGATATAACTGCTCACCGAAATCACATTACAGGCCACAGTACTTCAGAAAAGCACATTTTAATAGCCGGCAAATTTCACAAAATAAAAAAGTGTCTGATATGGCTTTTTTTTCTGCAGATGACCAAGTTAAAAGAGCTGAAATAAAATTATGTGGCCTTTTAGCTTCTAATAATCTACCATTTCTCTTGATGGATACTCTAAGTCCGTTGTGTGCAGATATATTCCGTGACTCAAAAATCGCATCTGAATTAGCAGTTCGAAGGACAAAGGCAAAAAAGATCGTGAAAAGCTGTTTAGGGCAAGTGTTCCAAAATAAATTGATAAAAATTTTACGTGCACTTGGGAAAGGTTTTCTTTAATCATGGATGAAACCACTGATACTTCAACTAAAAAGCAATGTGCATTCACTGTTAAATACTTTTGGGCAGAAACAAACAAAGTAGTTAGAAAATTTTTAGATATGAAAGAGACTAATAGCGGGTCAGCAATGGATTTATACAACTGTTTAAAATCAGTAATCTTGGAATAAAATAGTCAATTCTCGAATTTAGTTGGCTAATCTTCAGATACAACGAACGTCATGTTTGGAGATAATCATTCAGTTTATACCCTACTGAAAGCAGATTTACCTTATGTAGTATGTATAAAATGTTCGTGTCATTTAATTCACTTAGCGGCTTCAAAAGCTTGCCTAACTTTGCCACGTTCCATAGAAGATATGTTGAGAAAGATTGGTTCACATTTTAGTAGAAGTTCCGCTAGACAGGATAAACTTAAGGAATTTCAGATTTTTTTTTAAATCGATGTTCGTAAAATAGTACTTCCGGCAAATACTAGCTGGTTGTCTTTAAAACAGTGTGTTGATCCATAGCCACCTTTAATAAAGGTGTGGTTGATCGCTTATTAGAACAATATGACCCATTAGTGGTTTATTTTCGTTTAGACAGTGTTTCTGATCCTTCTCGAACTACAGAAGAAATTGTAAATGTTCTTTCAACTCCATTCACAAAATTATACTTGGAATTTATGAGTTATTCACTTGGCCTTCTCACAGAATTTAATGTATTATTTCAATCTGAATCGCCATTACTGTATCGTCTTAAACCGGAAACGGAATCGCTTTTAAAAACCATTTACTCAAATTATATGAAAAGAGAATGTGTCTTACAAAAAGATGTATTTAATTTAAATCATAAAAATCCACATTCATTTTGCGAACTGGATGAAATTTATTTAGGCATAGCTACTAGTCAAACTCTACAGGAGTCAAAATCCACGCTCTATCAGAATGACGTGTCATTCTTTTTAAAAAATTGTTTGAACTTTTATATAGAACTAGTCAGCCAAATCAAAAATCGTTTTGTTTTTAAAGATAGCGTTTTTGACATTATTGGAGCTGTGAACCCTTTGAAGGCCCAATCTTTTATCATACGATCACTAACCATCGTGACCAGTAAATTTCCATTTTTAAAAGAATACGTAAATTGTCAAGAACTAGACAATGACTGGAGGCAACAGGCTTTAATGGATTTTAAAGAAAATCAAATGGATCCGTCTAAATCAGCGGAAGAATATTGGAATCACGTATTAGATTTTAAAAATACTGCTGGTATGCCAATTTTCCCAAATATAAAAATTATGGTGCAATTTCTTTTAATACTGCTTTTTTCAAATGCCTCTGTAGAGAGGATTTTTAGCAATTTAAATAATACTAAGACTGATCGCCACAACAAATTAAATACTTCAACCATAACAGCATTGTTGCATACCAAAGAAGGCATCAAAGAATCAACCGGTTTACTTAAGTTTGAACCTTGCAACGAAATGTTGCATAAAAATATATTTAAGCAAAAGTAATGTACTCATTTGTATTTAAACTGAAAAAATAAAATATCTTATGAATATTTTAACTTGCATAACATTGTATTTATTCTTAACAAACCTAACAAATTTGATAAAATTGATAAATATAAAATTTTGATTGTTTTTGTTCAGTGTGGGTATTATTCGGGAAATTTGAATTTCAAATGCGGGTAAACGCGGGTATTTTGTTGCATTTGGGTGGGGATTAACATATCTTCAAAGTGGCAACACTGGAGAAAAGACTGTTACATTCAGTCAGTTGTAAAAGCAAGTTATGTGAATCTGTTGTGTACCTCTTATGCATTAATAAAACTCATCACTTCTGAATATTCAACATATTTTGGCGACGAGGATGGGATTATCCTGTTAAAGTAACTAAGTGATGCAAGAGCAACTCCTTTAGGATCAGATCTGTTTAGGATTAGCAGAATTACCCCACGGGGAAGCGGCAAAAATGGCGACGGTAGGACGCATTGACGAGTTTGATCCGCAAAACCCGCACACCTGGGACATTTGGCTAGGAAGATTGGAATTCTACCTATTAGCAAATGACGTGGTCGACGATGGCAAGAAACGTGCTGTACTGCTCAGCTTAGTAAGGCATGCTACATACGAAATAGCGCGTTCATTAGTGTCTCTAGGAAAGCCCGCCGAGAAAACCTACAAAGAGTTGACGGAAGCTCTTCAAGGACATTTCTCACCAGCTCCTTCGGAAGTATTGCAAATGTTTAAGTTCCACAAACGGGGACAACAACCGGTTGGCAACCACTGACCTTACGTTGAAAAAGGAGCGAGAGGAAGCGTTGGCAACGGAGTCCGCTGCCGCTATTATCCGCGAGAGGACGACTTCTACATCGTCAAGCGAAAATCTACATCACGTAGGTAATTCGTCGAAACCAACTTACCGGCGGCGTCAAACAGCTGGTACTGAATCAAAGAACTGTCAAAAGTCCAACGTAGAAAAACAAAATTACAAACGTTGTGGTGGTTTGCACTGTGCGGATACGTGTAAATTTAAGCAAGCTGTGTGCAACTATTGCAAAAAGACAGGTCACATAATTCGGGTATGTTTGTCTAAAAATGAACAAACACATAAATCGGGTACGTTGCAGGCAATGTCAACTTCCGAAGACGAACTCACTTTAGCTTACCACCTCCATGCGATAAACAAGGCCAATAATAAATCAAAATATATTGCTTCTGTGAAACTAGATGGTAAGCACTGCTGTTTTGAGGTAGATAGCGAAGCTTCTACCACGGTTGTGCCACTGAAAACTTTTCGTTCATTATGGCAGGGCAGGATACCTGAATTAGCTGAGTGCACTAGTGTTTTGCAAGACTATCAGCAACAGCAAGTAAAAGTAGCTGGTTCGTGCGTGATACCTGTACAACTTTTCTACTTACGAAGTTGAGTAAGTAAATTTCCTAGCTAATTACTTTGTATCCGTTTTTGCTATGGCTTATCGAAAAGAGCGTTAATTAGTCTTTTGTCCGTGTTGGTTTACTGAGATTATGTGCACCCTATTTCACGAAAATTTTGAAATTAACCCGCGCTTTGCTTTTGTCCTTAGATGGCATACTTGCAATGTGACTAAGATGGCATAGTATGCCATCTCGTCCAAATGTAAGATTTTGTGATGCAATATAATCAAATTTCTATAGTTTTACCGAAAATGGGAAAATATCAGCGAAAAAGTTTGAGGCAAATTTGGGATGAAAATAAAATGTCTGAAGCCATAGAAGCTGTAAAAAGCGGACATATGGGCTGGTTGCTGGCTGCAAAAACCTTTGCGATTCCTGCTCAAACTCTACGCAGACGTGTGGCTAAAAATATGGATGCCGTAAAAGGATATCTAGGTGGAAAATTACCGACATTTGATTCGGATTTGGAGGCCGAAATTCTTGAACGCGTACGCGATTTAGAAATTAGATTTTTTGGACTGACAACCACCGATGTAAGTGTTTTGGCATTTGAACTTGCCGAAAAAAACGGAATAAGGAATAATTTTTCACAAAAGAATAGGATGGCTGGTTGGGTCTGGTTGAAGGGATTTACAACTCGAAACCCTTCAATAAGTTTACGCTCTCCCGAGGCAACTAGTGCCGCGCGTGCAGGAGCTTTTAATGCACCACAAATTAAAATTATTTTGAAGCATTAGCAACTGTGCTTAATGACAACATGGACGAGTCCGGTTTATCAACTGTACAAAGAAGAACTCAAAAGATTTTTGCTACGAAAGGTAGAAAACAGGTGGGTACGCTAACAAGTGCAGAAAGAGGGCAACATCTAACTGTGGTATGTTCCATGAGTGCGTTTGGATCTTTTGTGCCACCAGCACGTGTCTACCCTAGAAAGAACGTGAAACATGAGCTTATGCATAATGCACCACCATTTGCTGTAGCATTTTCCCAGGACACAGATTGGATGATAGCTGAAGTGTGTCTAAAATGGCTTAAATATTTTGTTCGACATGTTAAACCCAGCACAGATAGCAAAGTGCTCCTGTTAGTTGATGGACATGCTAGCCACAAACATGTTGATATTCTGGACTATGCCAAACAAAATGGAGTCATCTTATCTTGTTTTCGCCCTCACTGCACTCACAGAGTTCAACTTTTCGATGTGAGTTTTTACGGGCCCTTGAATACTTATTATGACCAAGAGGTACGCAAGTGGCTGCACAATAATCCAAGGACAGTTACGCACTTCCAAGTTGCTGGCCTGTTTAAAGAAGCTTATTTTAAAACTGCAACTATAGAAAATGCTGTAAATGGGTTTAAAAAGTGAGGTATTCAACCTTTTAATCCGGACATATTCCCAGCATGGCAGTTTGCGCCTTCTGATGTCACTGATGTTCCATTGGAGCAAGTTGGAGATCTCGACAACTCTGAATCTACAATTGTAGGTGAAGAAGAATCTATTGTTGGTCTTAAGCCTGTTATTGCTGAAAGTTCAACTTCCCAACGGGTTACAGTTGCAGAACTTGCATCGCTTCCTAAAACCACTTTAGCAAAACGAGGTGCAAGAAGAGGTGGAATAGTAGGCGTTATGAATTCTTCGCCTGCATTGGTAGAGGCAAAAGCTAAAGAAGCTGAGAAACAAGCAAAAATTCACCGTAAAGCAGCTGCAACTGTAAAAAAAAGTTTTGACAACGTTGAAGGAGCAGGATTATCAATTAATGCTACAAAAAACAAAATTACACGTAGAGCTGCTTTAGTTGCAAGAAAAAACCTAAGTGAGTCTGAGGTTACAGCACCATCTAGTGAAGCAGAAGAAGAAAAAAGATTAATTGAAAGTGATGAAGTAGATGACCCTTGTTGCATATATTGTAATGAACTTTATTCGCAATCAAAGTCTCGGGAGGCATGGGTAAGATGTCAGGCTTGCTCAAAGTGGTGTCATGCTGAGTGTGCTGGCATTAGTAAAAAACAAAAAATATTTGTATGCGAAATTTGTCAATAAAGTTTTGTTTTAAACGTGTAACAATTATTAATAACCACCATAAAAATAAAATCTTTGTGATGAGATGTGATGGCATACACCTGAAACTCCCTATGCCATCTCACCCAAAAGTATCTTGATGAGATGGCACACTTTGTGAATTAATAATTTTTTTTTATTTTAATAACAATGTAAATAAAATGTAAACATACTCTGATAATAATACTATTTGACATGACTGTAAATATTTATTTTGGATGGTCAGTTATTTAAAATAATGTAGCAATTAGCAATTTAAAAAAAAGTATACCATCTCATCATAGTCTCCCCTAACCCGTTGACAGACGTTACAATACTTCACCTATGCAATAAGGGTTAAAAAATGAATTTATTAGAAATGTTAGAAATAAGAAAGGCAGTATCTGACAGCATCCAGTTTATTAACAATAATAATAATTTAATTTTAACAATATTGTTTTTCGTTAGTGGTTGTGTTGGTCGTTAGATGGGGCTTGACTCGTAGGTTTGGATCTCTGTATTGTAGTTTTCAATTTGCACTATTATATATTTCAATTTTAAGTATAGATGGAGCTAGATCTACTTTATAGAAATTTGTAAATTTTTCAACTTTGTCGATTTGTTATCTGTATCTCCTCCATTTTCTTTTTAGTGGTCGGATGTAGTTGTTAATTTTTAGGGTGTCTTTACATCCTTTTAATGGTTTTGTTAGTTTGGCCGTCTGGCCAAAGGCTTTTTGCATTTCAAATTTAAAGTGTTTACATGATTTAGTTAATAATTTTGATGTACTTAGCCGTTGATGGCGATTGTGTTTTAGTTTTTACTGTTTGACGAGGTAATGCATTAATTATTGTTCTCAACTGCTTTTACATGTGTCTATTCTTGATTTAGATAATTTTTTGGGTCTGAGGATGCAGTAGGATTTGCCGTGAAAGCGTTTACTAATTTATTTTATTTTGAAGTATATTTCGTGGGGCTGACAAGGTTGTTTCATTATTTTACTTAAATTTACCCCATTATGAGCTTGGACACCAATCTGATGATACATTACAGGTTACAAAGTCGAATTACTTATTGTTCATCAACAAATGCATTAACGCAAATTGTTATAATTCAATCGACCACTTAATTCCAGAATAAAACAATACATGCTAACAATAACATTAATAATACAATAGGGTAGAGTGCTGTACCTTGGAACAGTGCCGATTTCAGACCAAGTAATGCCATCTGATCATTGATGTAGTATGTTGATAAAGTCGCTATGGTTGTATACTGCAATTAAGTTTCAGCGGTCTTAATTGCATATTTTGTGAGTTGGTGAATTAAAACAAATCGACGCAAGAAAAGTAAAATTTTAGGCGGTTGAATAATTACATTTTTAAGGAACAAATACCAGGTAATCAATATTCTTTTTAGCAGCTATTGTGCTTCAAGTAATAGACTAGTTTATGATGCCATGACGAATCAGCTAGTTCTAACCTCAAAGTAGTAGTACCTATTTGTTTACAATACTACCACATACTGTACCTTGGAACGTTACAACTGTTGTACCTTGGAACACTCCTATAAAGTGATCCAAGGTACAACACTATTTTTTTAATTTAAAGAACATCATTATCACGAAATACAGTGTCGGTAATGCGTGATTACGATTTTTTCACAGATATTTAGAAATGCCACGAAGCAGGGACGGCAAAAAAAGAGAAAAAATCTGTAAAGACGATATAGAAAGAGCAGTCGCCGCAGTAAAAAGCCGTAATATGTCGTTACGTGAAGCATCAAGAATCTATAACATTAAACTTCCAACTTTACACCGACACGTAAAAATGCATGCTCCAATCGAATTAGAAGACTACAATTACGAGGTAAATAATGCTGTAAAACAAGTATTCTCCAACCAAATGGAGCTTGAATTATTAGATTATGTGAAACAGGCAGCTCGAATGCATTACGGGTTGAACAAAAAGGAGATGCGAAGATGTGCCTACCAATTCGCCAACGGTAATAATTTAAAATATCCTCAAAGCCGGGATGAAAATAAAATGGCCGGCATTGCATGGATGCGAAGATTTCTCAAGAAGTTTTCAAGTCAAATTTCACTACGAAAACCAGAATCTACGTCCCTTGCTCGTTCAACATGTTTCAATCTAATAAATGTTGAAAATCATAGTTTGGTTATGCAACCCTGAATGCATTATATTAGTTTTTAGTGTAGTAAAACGGTTGGTACAAAAGTTGGTATTAGTGTAAGTAAGAAGTGGTAATGGAGGTCGAAGCTTTTGTTGTTTGTATTGTGTTATGTTATACTGCAGAATTAAACCTTCATTCTACAATATTCTACAGGTTATGGGTCCAGACCATTCCCAGTGCTAAATTATAGTTTTTTTACATTACTAGTTTTATGCAAAATGGCCAGCATCTATGCTCAGATAGAACAAGTAGAGTATTTTGGACGGTTCTAAGACCACTCCCCACCACTAACCTTGAATTTCAAGGTCAAGGCTACAGCAGCTCCCCCACTATCCTTTAATTCGAGGTCAAGGCAAAAACCAACACCACCCTTACCCCCCTGAACTGTCAAGGTCGTAGTTAAAAGTCAAACCCAAGATGTATGACCTTGAAGTGAAGATTGTATACCAAGGTCATAAACAAATTAAAACCAGTAATTTTTATGTTTTATTATACTAAATTGTATCCACACTTTTAAAAGGTTTAGATAAGGATTAACAATCAGTTGGTAATTATTATAATGTGTTTATTTAGTTAATTAACAACAATAACCAAATGGTACATGAATAACTAATGCAAATTGCTATAATTTATTGACCAATATACGAAACAATATGTAACACATATAGACAATATAAGTAATAAAGTAGAGCCGAGGATAATGGATGATATGCTGCAGAAATTGTTTGGTGCCTCAGAAGTCATGTTTTGTTGCACTTCAGATTTTTTAGACTTCAACAAATGGTTTGCCAGTTATTACCCACTGCGTATGTAAGAAAAGGAAATTTGACTTTGAATGATAAAACACTATTGTCTGTTAAATTTCGCATTGTTGTTTTAAAAACGGGCATTTCGGCCACAACTGATATGTCCAGTTTATTCCAAGTCACATTGTTCTTTCCAGTTCGGTCGAAACTAGTAGTGGCAAAAGTCGAATGTGGTGGTTGTACTACATACAATACCCCGTCATAAACAGCTGCCAGGGCAACCAAGAATTTGATAGGAAGCATGTTGACACCTTCCAAGGTCTGCGTATACTGGACTAGTTTATAGTTAGTTGCAGCTTTTCTATGAGTCACTGTCACTAGTACTATTTTCAAGTTGTAACTCGTTTAACCTCTCAAATGTAGCAACACGTATGGCCAAATTATAGAGTGCCGGATAACGATGTAAAGTAATTACCTGATGCGGATGTTTGGTGTATAGCGTTCCAAATTCATAATGAAAGAAGCTCACATTCATTCCTAAGAAGTCTGCTAACACTGTGTTAAGGGGGTGGGAAGTTGACGGAAATAAACACAAGTCAAGATCTAGTTGTGGTGATGGGTCAAAATTATGAAAACGACTTTCAGAATTCTCAGGAACATGATAAATAGCTTCATTTGGAACGTACAGGAATAACATGCCGTATGTTTGACTGCGCGAAGAAAACTAAAATATTACGCACAGTGTAGTGGTAGATCGTTGAGTATTCCGGTTGGAATAGGGATGGAGGGGGAGACCTAGAATAAACAAACGTGTTGGAGCAGTAGTGAATAAAATATGTATGTATATATGTATAATTTATTATATTATATATATATATAT